>MU225705.1:1159043-1183020 GCA_018584345.1 Thuja plicata
ATCTCGTAGTGGAAACATAATCATTGGAGTTATTTATGTTTCCGTTAAAGCCATTGCTCCTATTAAAGTGTTAGCAATGACTTTAACATGGGGGCATACACTCTGCTCACTTTTTGCACACACGCACTTCCAAAATATTTTCAAACTTATAAACTTTTTTTTCCCTTTATGGATTAGAGACTAATCCTTAAAGCATGGAATTTCATCTTATAGGATCTCTTGATCCCTACAGTTTCTATTTACAAAGTTTTGATCCCTTAAGGTTGAAAGGTGTCCTTAAGAATGGATCTCTCTAGTTTTGGCTTTGTTCTTTTGGAATAGAATATTCCTGAGGGTAAATCCTTGATGGGTTGACTAGTGAGTAGCCACAATCACTAGATGGTTCAAATCCATCTTTCCAGTTACACTATTTCTTTGTGTGATTTATTGGGTATATATCTGGTTTTGAGTATGTCTTATTCTTGTTTGAAGTCCCATTTTCTTTTCTCTATAACGTTTTCAAGTCTTGCTTAAGAGTGGCCCTAAAATTTTCTATGAATGGTCATGTCCCTGAGAGAAATGGTAAAAAGTGTCTAACCCCCCAAGTCTATGTCAAAACCCTATTCAAATTTGAATCTAAAAACCCTAAGCATCTTAGCGGGTTTTATTTCCGCGTTGCTTTTTCTAGTCACTTAAGTTATCCCAAGTCATGTGTTTATTTTTAAAAGGGTCATGCTTTAAAGTTGTGTTATCCTAACCATTTTAATTTTTCCTAAGTCATGCTGTCGATTAAGCCATGAGGACACATGTCTTGGCGGGCCTGATGTTTTTGGAAGCTGTTTAAAGAAACATGCAAGTTGGACTTAATCCAATGGTCCGCTTGATAGCTTAGTGGCAAAGATGCTCGAGATCTATACCTTAAGTCATTAAGCCGTGATACTGCGTGTCTTAGGTGGGTCTGGTGTTCGTAAAAGTTCTAAGCTAAATAGTGGGAAATTTATATAAAAATTGACGGTGGGCTTGATCACTTAAAGGAAAAGTGCTCGACATCTAATGGATAAGCAATTAAGCGGTGCCAACATGTGTCCTTGGAAGTAGTGTGGGTCCTATCCTAGACAACATAAAGGTAACTAAAGTTTAGAAAGATCTAACGGTGGTATTAATTTCTTATATCCAAGATGCTTGAAATCTATTAGTTAAGCCATTAAGTGGTGTTGACATCTGGCAGCTAGTGGACCCACATATTCAGAGCTGGTGGTAATTAAAGTATAGTTAACTTATTTTTCATCCGACGGGAGGCTTAATGGCTGAACTTCAAAGTAATCAAGATCTAATGCTTAAGCCATTAAGTGGTGTTGACGCATGTCAGGATGATGATGTGTAGTCCACCAAAGGTGAAGTTGGTCGCAGGATAAAGTCTGGAGAAGCTTAAAAGGATCTGACAGCTCACATGATGACTTAAGGAAAAATTGATCGACATCTATCACTTAAGCGATTAAGCTACGACACCACGTGTCTTAGGTGGGTCCGGTTGAAGTCATAAGGTAGGTTCAGTACAACGCAGTTATCTTATTAAAGGCATTTCATGTAAGAAATAATCAATGAGTGACTTAATTGCTTAGAAGGCAAACCAATCAAGATCTAATGGGTAAGTGATTAAGTCTGAGTGAGACGTGACATAAAAGGTGGGTCCAGTACAATGCAGAAGTCATATTAATAAGGATGCAAGTGTAAAAGGATTAGACAGTTTGCTTAATCGCTTAGAGGTAAAGTGAACAAAATCTAATGGACAAGAGATTAAGTAGTGCCGACATGTGTCCTAGATGAACACTTGTTTCTAGGAAAAGAAGAGAATCCTTAAATGAGAGAGATACTATTTAAGATCTACAACCTAAATTCAAAGTTATTAAAATAAGCTTCTGTGAGCCATTAAGCCACGAGTTTGAAGCAGGAAAATTAATTGCAGAATGTGTGGCCACTCCAGTCAAATTCAATACAAATGACTGATTTGATTGAAGCCGTGAAACTGGTTAATTTGACTTGAAGTCGCAATAATTCACCAAAGTCATTCTAGCAAAGAACAGAATTGTAGAGATATTCATCTCCATGCAACAACATTGCAGAATGGGTAAGTTTTCTCTGATTCACCAAAGTTTAGGTTCCTAGTAAGATTTGTAGCTCAAAAGGATTTTAGATTTATCGTTTCAAAATCTGAATTTCATATTAACAAAAAGCCTTAGGTTCAGAATGGCCCCTAGGATTGAAATTTATGGAGAAGTAGATTACCAAAAGAGAAATGTTAGGGAAGATCTATTGCAATAATTGAAAGGATTGACAGGTGATGTGACCCAAATCAAGAGAATAGTTCCATCACATCCCCATTTCAAAATAGGAGAAGGCTTGTATGACTCGGGTAGAAGGGCCAAAGATGTTAAAACTAGTTTAAATGGTCTAAGTCTGTTTAGAACTAAATATAGCCAAAGAAATGCTCCTACCCCAAATTGTAACATATGGGACTTAGATGTCAGAAATTTGATAGTACCAGGGGTATTCATGGATACAAATATTTTCACTTTGATTGCCAATACTTATGACAAAGTATCTAGAGTTGTTAGGGATACACAGGGAAATGTGTTGTTGACTGTCTTAGCTGATGAAATCAAAAGAATCTTTAAGTTGAGTGATACTTCAATACAAATGGATGGTATTGACTTTGAATACTTTAAGGAAGTATACCAAACCTAGAAGGAGTAATACATAAATGAAATTTTGAAAGGATACTTTAACAAGATAGGGGATTTGATTGTAGTAGTGCCTAACACACCAGAGCCATTCAAATTGGATTATTTCAATGGAAAAGCCAAGAAAATTTATAGTACCATGTGCTAGTTTCTAGGAGAGGATGAAGTAGCAATGCTTGTTCATATAATGCTCATGGTGGTTCAGATTCTACATCCCTGCCTATCAGTATTTTTTGACTTTGCATCTTACATTGCCCAACAAATGCATGAAGGTTTCGTTGGAATCCAGGACAAAAACATACTTAAGCCAATGGGATGGTATTCCCTTATGATGCACACATTCTTGTTCAATAATGATGACTTCTTTGAGGAAGAGATGGACTTGACTAAGTTCCAAGGTGATGAGGATTTTCCTGTTCAGATGTGGAGTGTTGATCTATCATGGGCTAGAAAAGAAGCTAGTTATGTTTACTTTGATAGGGTTTTTTGCCACTAGGCTTAGGTCATTATTGTGCAATCAAAATGCCAGGATCCACACTGATATGATGAGCTTTTTGAGACCTATGGATTTTGCTTAAGAATTGAAGATTGCCCATAATTGGGGAGATCTGATCTTATACCATATTTCTACAGTAATATGGGTTTATAGATTCAGGGGAAATCCCAATGTGCTGACCTACAGAGTCCCTCTGAAGATTGGAATAGCAGAGATTATAAGACAATTGGGTGGATTACAGGAAGAAGCCCTGACAAGAAAAATGAAGGGAAGTATTTTCCCTACCCTCACCAAAGCCAATCATTTGATCATAATAAAGGGTGGGTGGACACAGTTTGATAAGTATTTTGAGCCTTATCACTTAGCAACATCTGTATCTAGGTGTGCAGATAATGAGGATTTTATAATGGGCATATTTAGAAAAAGAACCAAGTGCTTAAAATTAGAGCACCAGTTTAATTACCCTGAGGATATTATCAGAAATTTTTTTGACCTAGATGACCAGGAGGTCAAGAAGGAAAAATGGCTGGTGTACAAGAAGTCATTGGACTTTGTACACAACTTTGATAAATCTTATGATCCTTTGAAAGAATTTTTCCCTTGGGCCAAGAAAATTGATTCCCTGATGACTTTATTTAAGTGAATCATGTAGACCCTCAGTGAAAAGAAACAGAGGATAATGGAAGGTGAGCCAGAAAAGGCTCATGCTATCTTGAGAAAACTTTCACAGGGAAGAGTAGTCCCACCAGGTAATTATGTGGTCTACAAGAGGAGAGGGTACACTACCATCATGCCCAAAGTTGATAAACCTTCTGAGCATAAAGGAAAGAGGCCAAAATGTACTAGTTCCCAAGAAGTGCCCTCTCCCAAAAGACAAAAGGTGGAGGGAAAAGAGCAAGAGAGTGAGTTGTACTCTCCCTCCCAGTCCCCTATGCATTTTGATAAACAAGCCATTGCTGAGAAATTGGTTCAAATGAGGAACACTGGAAAAGTTTTCAGTACTGCCCAAGAATTACAAGAAGGGATGCCAGAGGCACCTAGGCATACAACTACTAACCTTACAGTGGAAAAATTCATAGGTAAAGAACTAGACCCTGTGACTAAGCATGCCAGTGAGGAGTACTTGTTAGATGACAACTTTGTCAAGACTAGGGAATTCATTCAGTTTCTTTGGAGAATTCACATTGATGAATTCAATAATAAATACCAAAGGTTGTAGGAAGCTCAACCAAATTATACTAAAAATGATGTAGAAAAGGAGGTCAAGTAGGAGCTAGTGTCTAGATTTGACAAAATAACCCCTGAAGAGGGTAGAGAATTGGTCAAGAAATAGGGAGTCCTCATCCTACCTCAATGGGACTTAGCTGATGCAGTAGTCTTTCATGCTGTCAGAAAGGAGACAAAACCATTGAGCATTGTTGGGACATCAATTGGTGCCCAGTTTAGTGAGAATCATACAGCCTTAGCAATCTGGGCCTTGAAGAAAAAAGACTAAAGAAGAATGAAAGAAGATGATAAAATTGAGGATGCAGGAAGCCTCATTGTCAAAAGAGTTTCTGACACCTCAGGTACTAAGGTAGAAAACCTTGTCCTTTAAATAGATGACTTGAGCCTTTGGGTGGCTGAAAAGGAGAAAGAGGCTTATAATAGCCTAAATCAAAAGTATGAATTTGTTTTGAAAGCATACAATGATGAAAGGGTTAAATCCTTACAAAAGCATAATAGAATAGCAGTTTTGGAGGGGAGGCAGACAATTCAAATAATGCCCTAGGTGATGATTTCTTAGGAGCCTCAAAAACCCTCATCATCTAGCCCATTTGTGACTTACCCCCATGCCCTACACCATTGAGTCCTACTGCCCAAGAGATTATTGAAGCTAAGAGAGTAGAGCTAGAAGTTGAAAAGAATAGGTTGATTACTAAAAGATCAAGGTTGGAGGAAAAAGGCAAGAGGGATCTTTATGACTCCCCTACATATAAAGAAGCTAAGGAATTGGTGAAGTAGAGGCATTCTGATAAAATATATTCTAACCTCAAGAGGTGTGCTAATGAAGCCAATCTTTCTAATCTTTATTTGATGGGAAAGAAGATTGTCAGCATAATAAGCAACCATGATGAAGATAAAGAGCGTTGGGGCTTGATAATTGATAATTGGAATGGGAAGAAAGCCCATGTAAAATATTTCTATTCCACCTCAAAGGAGAAAAATAATATTGATATCATCTTGACAAGGACTTACAAATTCCTTAAAATGATGGTTGACCTAGATATCAAGAAAAATATGGTCATCAAAAGGATAGAGACCTTAAGAGGTGAATTCTCTAGAGATAGGTATGACATGTTTCCCAATATGTTCAAAAAGGATGGAGACATAAAGAATGAATCCCTATGGCTAAGGAAATTGAATGAAACACTAACCAACAAGACAAATAGTATTGTTACATTGGAAAACATAGGTTGGTTTGTGTTAACCATTGACATTCTCAACAAGGCCAGGGCATTTTTTGAATCTTGGGAATTAGAGATTGAGAAGACCAGTGTTGACTGGGAGGAGTTTAATAGCCAAAAAGATGAGGTTCTCAATTTGAGTTGGCTGGATGATGAGGTGTTTACCACCTAGATTAGCTAATATGGTATGGTCACTCCAATAACAGAAAGTAGTAGTACAAGAGTGACAATGAGCACCAGTGATGTCTAATTGTTTGAACAAAGGAAAGTACAATATTTTTCATCAATGAAGATGAAAAATCCCAGATGATAAGGACCTAACAACCTCAAGGCAGTTGCAAGGATTTAGGCAGTCATGAAATAAAGGATTATATAACTTGTAACAAATAACTGTTATTCTTTCCGCCTGATTTTTGTCTCATCTATGAAGTGTAAATTTTGTCCTATATCCTAGTCATCCGAAGCTAGTTGCATCATTATTTTCTGAAAGGATTCCAAGATGACTAAGGCTATCTATAAATAGAAAGTGTTTTTTTTGAAGAGGATGGTAAAATCAAAACCGCAAAGCAAACTTTTGAATGGTGTCTATTTTTTGAAGCTGATAGTCAGTCTGAATGTATTGAAATCAAAAGGTTATTAATAAAATACAATGGAATTTCCAGTCTCAAATTTTTGATGTCTTCTTGCATTTTATTTAGCTTTTGTATGTTTAATGTGTAAGGCATGTTAAATATATGAGTTTCAAGGTAACTGTGTTGCTATTAGTATGTTCCTATCAAGGATGGTCTAAATCTTGCAAATAGTTCTAGGGGGTTAGGTTTTGTGCAAGAATTTGATACGGGGATTTGAGTGTGAGAGGATAGTTTGTAAGGCATTTTATCTGAGATCCTGTTGTGTTAGATTAATTATCTTTGATGAAAGTATGATTTCATTGTGAATCTATAGCTCAGAGTTAGGCACTGGTCAAGTTCTGAATAGTAGTATTATCATCAATCAATCAAATATTGAATTTTTTTACTTTCTATTGTCAATATATGTGGATGTTTAGCTAACTGTATTGATAAGTAAAATTCATTTTGATGATTCCTTATAGAGAGAATCAATAGGTTAACCTTCCTAGTTCCAAGAACTTAAAAGAAGAAGGGTCATGAATCCTTAATCCACTGCTAGATTCTAAGTTACTTACTAAATCTGGAGATAGGTACACCCACTTGAGTTTGTGGAGCTCAAAGTGAAGAAGGATTATATCCCTATTAATTAGCCTTGTTCATGTATGAATCTAAATTGGGTATTGAGGGTCAAACATTTATAGTTATTTTAATTGATTCTACAAGAAAAAGTTCTAACAAATTGGTGACTCTACTGGGGATAATTGTAATGTTCTAAGAGTCATGTTCATGAAAGAGTTTGTCCTTGCAATATTGAGAATTAGTCTATTTTTCCTCATAGTCCTAAAGGAAAGTCTATTTTGTTTGTCTGTTATTACACACTGTTTGAAAGTTTTGATCCTAAAGATGATACAAATTTTGTCTCAGATAGAGTGACTAGTGATTTCATAGTCTTTGGTTTAATATAGTATATCTTTCTCAAGGAAAGTTGTAGAGTTGATTTGCAGTTATATGAATAGTGAAGGAGCATTTCCTTAAGACTGCCAGGTGAGGAATTAACGAGAAATTTTTTTCTCTAAGTTTCATTTTGACTTATTGCTAATAGGGAAAACCTGAGCCGGGAAAATATACTCAATATTTATATATTTTTCCTGTGAAAAGAGGTGGCAAATCTAACCTCTATATACTCCAGAGTTTCACATTAAATGTTTTGAAAGTATTTGTTTGTTCTGAAAGATGAGTCGATAAAGGAATACTAGATCATACTTTAGAGAAAATCCTAAAATGGATGTTGGAGAGGAACTCCATACACCTTAAAGGAAACAATGTTCTAAGAGAGGTACCTCCAAGAATGATTCCCAACATACCTCTAAGGGAAGGATGGAGACTCCCATTCCAAAAAGAAAATCATCTTCATCTGAAGATGCTGGACCCATAGGGCCAATTGATGCCTACAGAACTAATGCCAATTTTGATCCCTTCAGGGATGGAGAAATTGCTGATATAGGTTTCTTTCCTGCAGAAGAAAATCTTGCTCCACCAGAAGAGACCTCTGCTACTGAAACAACTTCATATGAATATGATAAATTGTGGCTTTAAGAAGGAAAAAGAAAGAACAATAAAAGGAAATAGCTAAAGTAGAGGAGAAACATGGACAAAAGATATATGAATTAATGTTGGAAAGGGAAGAGCTCTTAGCCGAGACTAGAAGGAATGACCTCAAGGCTAAGAGCCTAAGTCAATAAGTTAAAGGTCTAAATCCAAAATTGTTTGGCAACCTTGATGAATTGAGAAAAAAGGTCCCAAATAAAATCCCAAATCTTGACAAGGATGAATTTGAGAAGGAAGGACCTATCATCAGACAATTCTTCCCATATGAGATTGAACAAAATGCAAAACTTAAAATGTCTACTAAAGATGCCCCTAAAAAAGGTAAGAAAAAGGTTGTCAGTGTGACTATAGAGGAGCCTAAGAAAAACTTAACCATCCCTATAGGAGCATCCCAAGTTGATCTTGAATTGGAACAGGCTATAAAATCCAAAGATGACTTGGCCAAGAAACTGGAGAAGTTAGAATTAGAAGTTGTTGCAGCAGACATGAGAATGAAAATAGATTTTCTACATGCTACTACTAACACTTCTACAAGAAGCTCTATGCTAGTTAATCATGTAACACAACCAAAAAATCCATCTGTTGGCTCAATCCCAATTAATCAAGGGGGTAATCCTAAGGTGCAATTTTATGGTTTGAATTCAAATGTTAAGAACTCTAGCCCAAATGCAACTGTTCAGTCCAGTGGTCCTGGCCCAAGCATTCAAGTTACCAACCCTAAGCAAAGTGTTCCCCGACCAATTCAAAACCAAGGAGGAACTACTGGACCAAGTGGTGATAATAAGCATGGAAATTTCCAAAGAAGGCCTGTCCACATGAACAGATATAGAGATCTTTTCTTTGAAGGCATTCCTGGTCACCCTAATGTGATCCCCAATGAGGTAAGAGATAAAATCCCCAAGTTCACTGGAAATAATGTGGTTACTTGTGAAGAGCATCTAAAATATTTTAGTGATAATATAACTAACTTTGAGATTGAAAATGAAGATGTTATTATGAAGCTTTTTGTTCAGTCATTAACAAAAGAAGCTAGGGATTGGTTCAAAAATTTGCCTAATGATAGTATTGCCTCTTGGGATGAATTTGTAAAGTATTTTAGGGAACAGTATAGAGAGCATGTTAATTCAAGATACAAGTTAAATGAATTCAATAATATTAATAAGTTCCCAAATGAGAGTATGGCTGATTTTAACAGTAGATTTCAAAAGGCCATGAACAAATTGTTCCAAGTTTTAAGATTAGATTAGGAAGTATGTCTTACAACTTATATTAATGTTGCTGATGGAAAAATGTCTTATCTTCTCAGAGATAAGAACCCAAATACCTTGAGGGATGCTTATAAAATAGCCATTGACATTGAGAGTAATAGGAGAGCATCAGGGAAATTGGGGAAGAGGGAAGACAATAAACCATGGAAAGAGAAGGGACCAGCCAATAAGAGTGTCAACGAAGATGATACAGTAGATAAATTGGTGAGTGCAGTAAAAGACCTTGCTGCCAAAATAGATAAAAATGATAGAGGAGGATACCATGATAATAAATACACTAACCAAAGATTTGAAAAACAACCTAACCTGAGAGATTACCCTTACAATACAAATTGGAATAATGGCAAACTAGTCCCTAATGGATAGGATAACCCAAAGGCCAAGGAAACCCCAGATCCCCGAAAAAGGAATAGTGCCAACTATGTTGAGAACACTCCCTAGTGTGATGCTTGCAATATGCCACACTCTTCCTATCAATGTGTAGTAGTCCAGGCCCTGTTTGATGAAACAGAAGAGAGAGAACAAGAAGGCCCTGCTATCAATATGTTTATAGTGAAGAAACCATACCCATGGTTCTCTGATATTGGATCATTTTCTGATAGTTTGATTACAGAGGATAAGTCTTGTTCTAGATGTCAATTAAACAATCCACCCTATCAAAGTGATCAAGATGAAAATGTTTCACATGCAAAAATAAATACAGTGGGATGTAATAATTCACATTCTCATTTTAAAACCCCCATTGATGAAGAAAAGAGGTCTCTGACTATTGCGGCAATTAATCAGGCAAGAAATTCTTATAACCTAAGAAATAGAATAGTACAACCAGCTCAGAGTAAATCTGCCCCTATCTATGACAAAAAGGAGTTACCTAAAGTTAATGGGGATTCCCATATCAAGGAAAAGAAGGGTAAAAAGCATAAAAAGATGTAGGGTCTTTTTCTGATCATGTTGGAAATGAAGAAGAAAAAGAGGAATTAATGCCTACTGATAAATTCAAGAAGATGAAAAGGATGAATGATATGCCTTCCAAATTGCCCCTTTTTCACATGAAACATGCTCTGACCCAAATGAAAGTCTCAGTCCCCCTCATGGAAATGTTGAAAATAAGGGATCACAAGGAAGTTGCTCTGGCACTTTTAAAAGGGATAGATGATGCATATGCTCCTAGCCAAGAGAAAATACCTCTGACAGCAAGTGATGGTAGAATAGATTGTCCACAAGAGAAAGGAAAATAAAAGGGCAAAGAATTTTCTAATATCTACATTGGAAACATTATCACACAAGAACCATTATCTGTTGACCCATTCTATGTTACCTTAATGGTAAATAGTTTCTTGGTGAAAAATTACATGATTCATTTTGGAGCTGTAGCAAATGTGTTGTCTTATCATGTCATGAAGGAATTGGGCCTCTAGGTCACTACATATATTGGAAGTTGTTATGCCATGGATAATAGGGAGGTTCCTGTGATAGGAATGTTGAAAGATATTGATGTGAAAATTTTTTATTTCCCTAAGGCAACTTATAGAATGGATATAGTGGTAGTGGACACTAAACCATTTTATGGTATGCTTCTGTCAAGACAGTGGGCAGAAGTAGTAGGTGGAAAAATGTAGTTAGATTTGTCCTATGCAACCATCCCTGTAAAATGGCATGAGGTCAAGTTGTACAGAGAACCCTGGTCATCTATCATGGTGGAGGTGGTTCTACCTAATCAATTGAATTGTTGCGTAAATGTTGATATGGAGAATTTTATTATGGAAGAAATTAAGCCCCAATTAAAAAACACTGACCCAGTTGTGGATGAATTGTTGTTGCAAAAAAATGGACTATGGAAAATTTACTTTGATGGAGGATGCTCAAAGGAAGGATCTGGAGTAGGAGTTTTGTTTATTTCACCATCAGGTACTAAATCAAGTATTCTTTTCTCTTATCCTTTCATTGTACAAACAATACTGCTGAATATGAGGCTCTAATATTGGGAATAAATATTTCTATTAAACATGGTGTTAATTGTCTGAAAATACATGGAGATTCCTAGCTGATCATAGCTCATATAAGAGGACAATATGCTTTTGATGATGAAAGGTTAAAATTGTATAAATATGCAGTGTGGGATAGGATAGATTTTTTTTATGCTTTCAACATCCTTTGGATAGAGAGGTCTAACAATATAATGGCCAATTTTCTTGAAAATGTTTCCCTTAAGAACAATGATGTTACTCTTACTGGTATATCTCTGGTAGAAGTGAAAACTAGGCTTGTAGTCCCTGGCAATGTTCATAATTGGAAAGTATTCAAGAATGATTATGATATCCTCAGGTTTACTCAGTGTGTGGATTAGTATGATGGTCAAGAAATTGATTGTGAATCTTTGGTAGTAGTTTTTGATGGTAAAGAGTATATTTTTGATCAGGACTTCATTCAATTGTCAACTAATCATATTCCTAAAGGGTTAGTTGAATTAGAAGGCCTATTTAATATAAATGACAATTGCATGGCACAGAAATCTAATGCTGCCTTGGAAGATTTGGAAGAGGTCAATTTGGGATCTGAAACTTCCCCTCTGCTAGTCTACATTGGAAAAAAGTTGGACAAAAATGTCAGAATAAATTTGATCAAGCTTCTAAAGAAGTACAAACATGTTTTTGCCTAGTCTTATGAAGACCTTAAATCCTATAGAACAGATCTTTTCCAACATGATATCCCTCTCAAAGAGGATATAAAACCATTTAGGAAAAAATAGAGGCCAATCAATCCATTGTTGGCTACCAAAATGCAGGTAGAATTGATGAAGCTAAGAGATGCAAGCTTAATCAAGCCTATTAGACATTCGTCTTGGGTTTCTAACTTAGTCCCTGTGAGAAAAAAGAATGGGGATATAAGACTGTGTGTTGACTTTAGAAACCTCAATGTGGCCTCATTGAAAGATAATGATGGGTTACCCAATATGGAGGTTATGTTACAAAAGGTCATTGGATGTGATCTATTATCTATGATGGATGGATTCTTAGGTTACAATCAGGTGCTTTTTAAAGAGTCTGAACAATTTAAGACATCATTTACTACCCCTTGGGGCACTTAAGTGTATGCTCATATGCCATTTGGATTGAAGAATGTTGGTGCAACTTTTCAGAGAGCCATGGATGTAGCCCTAAAAGATCTTATTGATTTTATGATGGTAGTATACCAGGATGATCTAATAAAATTCTCAAAAAGGGAAGAAGATCATTGTAATGACTTAGAGAAGGTCATGATAAAATCTTTGGAATATGGGATATCTTTAAACCCTAAAAAATGTCATTTTGTTGTTACTGAAGGAAAACTTCTAGGCCATATTGTATCAAAAGATGGAGTCAGAATAGACCCTAAAAGGGTAGAAGCTATTCAAAAGGTACTTCCCCCTAAGAACTTGAAATGTATATATTCATTTCTAGGACAAATTAATTTTGTAAGAAGGTTCATTGCTAATTTTGCAGAATTGGTTAACCCATTGTCAAATTGTTGAAGAAGGATGTGAAGTTCGAGTGGGACCAAGAAGCATAGTCAACCTTTGGAAAAATAAAACAAGCCATTCAAGAAGCTCTTGTCCTTGTGTCTCTTGATTACACCAATGCCTTTTCCTTGTTTACATTTTCTTCCTCCCACACTATTGCAAAAGTCCTTTTGCAAAAGGATGGTGAAGGATTTGAACATCTAATAGCCTTCTATAACAAGTCTTTATAGGTTGTTGAGTTGAATTATCAGTTGATGGAGAAGTAGGCTTATGACCTGGTGAAAGCAGGCAAGGCCTTCAGGCCTTACCTGGTATGTGCAAAGGTAAGAGCTTATGTTCCTCATGCTATTGTCAAAGATATTTTTGTTCAAAATGAAGTGACAGGAAAAAGGTGCAAGTGGATAAACAAAGTTCAAGAGTTTGATCTAGAAATCCACATCACAAAACTGGTAAGAGGACTAGGGTTGGCAAATTTAATGACATAAGAGGATTAGGACCTAGTTCAATTCAACAATGTTAGTGCACATGAAAATTGTATTACAAGCATTGAAAAGCAACCTTGGTATTCCAACATTGTGTATTTTTTGGAAAATGCCAAATGTCCACAAGATTTATCTGATAACCAAAAGAGAAGTCTGAAATTATAGGCTCAGAAATATGTTTTGATGCATGGTGTTCTTTTTTGGAAAAACAGAGATGGACTCTTGTTGCTATGTCTTGACAAGGGGCAATCTGAAAACACTTTGAAGGAGATGCATGTAAGAATGTGTGGAGGGCACTACTCTACCAGATCAAAAACTCATAAAATTTTGAGAGCTAGATACTATTGGTCCTATTTATTCCAGGATTCTTATATTTTGGTTAGAAAATGTGAACCATGCCAAAGATTCTCAAACAAAATGAAGTTTTACAGAGCTTTATTATTAAATCCTATAGTGGCAGAAGCCCCTTTTGCCATGTGGGGAATGGACTTCATTGGAGAGTTTGTTGAGAAATCCAGTGGGGGGAATAGTTGGATTCTATTGATAAATGATTATTTTACAAAGTGGGTAGAGGGAATTCCCACCAAAAGAGAAAAAATAACAATAGTTATAGATTTCTTAATGAATAATGTGATCACAAGGTTTGGTGTCCCAATCAAGTTGGTAATGGAAAATGCCATGTGTTCCAGATCTGAAGAATTCATAGATTTCTGCTACAATATGGGAATTGTCATGTCCTATTCATCCCCATACCACCCACAGTCCAATGGTCAAGCTGAATCCAGCAATAAGAATCTCTTGCATATTTTGAAGAAAAACATGGAAAATAACAAAAGATCCTGGCATTCCAAGCTAAAACTTGCTTTATGGGCAGAAAAGATTACTGTCAAAAAGGCTAATGGAAAGTCTCCCTTTGAATTGGTATACGATCTTCAGTCAAGGATGCCAGTTAATAAATTTCTCCCACTATATAAATTTATCTAGGAGGAAGAAATTGAGATACTCAAACCCATGGAAGAAAGAATGGTTCAATTAGTTTAATTGGATTAAGTGAGAAGGGAAAGTCAAAGAGAAAATGTTAAAATGCAACAGACAATGAAATACCTCTTTGACAAGAGGGCTGATGAAAGAAAATTTTAGCCTGGTGATCTGGTATTGCTGTGGAATGCCATAGGTGAAGACAAAGGCAAACATAAAAAGTTTGAGTCATTGTGGTTGGGACCTTTAGTCATTCATCAAATTTTGGAAAAGATTCATATCTCCTAATGAGTATGAATGATGAGGAACAAGAACTGCCAGTGCATGGACAATTTTTGAAAAAATTCTTTAATTGATCTGAAATTTTCCATGCATAGTAGGGTTGTATCATATGTATAGGTGTGTTTCCTTCAGTTGTGTGTTTGTTTCCAGTTTTATGTTAGAGCAGTTTTAGTCTACTTGTTCCAGAGATCTGATTTATTGTTGTAATATTTCATTTAAGCATCCTTAGAGAGAGCCACTATTGGGTATATATCTGGTTTTGAGTATGTCTTATTCTTTTCTGAACTCCCATTGTCTTTTCTCTATAATGTTGCCAAGTCTTGCTTAAGAGTGGCCCTAAAATTTTCTATGAATGGTCATGTCCTTGAGAGAAATGGTAAAAAGTGTCTAAACCCCAAAGTCTATGTCAAAACCCTATTCAAATTTGAATCTAAAAACCCTAAGCATCTTGGCGGGTTTTATTTTCACATTGCTTTTCCCAGTCACTTAAGTTATGCTAAGTCATGTGTTTATTTTTAAAAGGGTCGTGCTTTAAAGTTGTGCTATCCTAACCATTTTAATTTTTCCTAAGTCATGTTGCTGATTAATTCATGAGGACATGTGTCCTGGTGGGCCTGATGCTTTTGGAAGTTGTTTAAAGAAACATGCAAGTTGGACCTGATCCAACGGTCCTCTTGATGCCTTCGTGACAAAGATGCTCGAGATCTATACCTTAAGTCATTAAGTCATGATGTCGCATGTCTTAGGTGGGTCTGGTGGTCATAAAAGGTCTCAGCTAAATAGTGGGCAAGTTATATAAAAATCAACGGTGGGCTTGATCTCTTAAAGGAAAAGTGCTCAACATCTAATGGATAAGCGATTAAGCGGTGTCGACGTGTGTCCTTGGAAGTAGTGCAGGTCCTATCGCAGACAACATAAAGGTAAATAAAGTTTAGAAAGATCTAATGGTGGGCTTAATTTCTTATATCCAAGATGCTCAACATCTATCAGTTAAGACATTAAGTGGTGTTGACATCTAGCAGCTGGTGGACCTGGATATTCAGAGCTGGCAGCAATTAAAGTACAGTTAACTTGTTTTTCATCCTATGGTCAGCTTAATGGCTGAAATTCAAAGTAATCAAGATCTAATGCTTAATCCATTAAGTGGTGTTGATGCATATCAAGATGATGACATGTAGTCCACTAAAGGTGAAGCTGGCCACAGGATAAAGTCTAGAGAAGTTTAAAAGGATCTGATGGCTCACTTGATGACTTAAGGAAAAATTGATCAACATTTATCACTTAAGTGATTAAGCTGTGATGCCATGTGTCTTAGGTGGGTCCGGCTGAAGGCATAAGGTAGGTCCAGTATAGCGCAATTATCTTATTAAAGGCATTGCATGTTAGAAAGAATCAATGGGCAAATTAATCACTTAGAAGGCAAACCAATCAAGATCTAATGGGTAAGTGATTAAGTCTGAGCGACGCGTGGCATAAAA
Source organism: Thuja plicata (assembly GCA_018584345.1). Taxonomy (NCBI): domain Eukaryota; kingdom Viridiplantae; phylum Streptophyta; class Pinopsida; order Cupressales; family Cupressaceae; genus Thuja; species Thuja plicata. The sequence goes on from MU225705.1 coordinate 1,174,913, forward strand.
GGTGGGTCTATTACAATGTGGAATTCATATTAATAAGGATGCAAGTGTAAAATGATCAGACAGTTTGCTTAATTGCTTAGAGGTAAAGTGAATGAAATCTAATGGACAAGAGATTAAGCAGTGCCAACACGTGTCCTAGATGAACAGTTGTTTCCAGGAAAAGAAGAGAACCGTTAGATGAAAGGGATACTGTTTAAGATCTACGGCCTAAATTCAAAGTTATTAAAATAAGCTTTAGTGAGCCATTAAGCTGTGAGTTTGAAGTAGGAAAATTGATTGCAGAACATGTGGTCACTCCAGTCAAATTCAATATGAATGACTGATTTGATTGAAGCTGTGAAACTGGTTAATTTGACTTGAAGTCACAATAATTCACCAAAGTCATTCTAGCAAAGAATAGAATTACAGAGATATTCAGCTCCATGTGATAAAAATGAAGAATAGGTAAGTCTTCTCTGATTTAGCAAAGTTCAGGTTCCTAGTAAGATTTGTAGTTCAAAAGGGTTTCAGATTTATCATTTCAAAATCTGAATTCCATCTTAGCAAAAAGCCTTAGGTTCAGAATGATCCCTAGGATTGAAATTTCTAGAGAAGTACATTACCAAAAGAGAAATGTTAGGGAGGATCTATTACAAAAATTGAAAGGCTCCATGGGTGATGTGACCCAAATAAAGAGAATAGTTCCATCACATCCTCGTTTCAAAATAGGAGAAGGCTTGCATGACTCGGTTAGATGAACCAAAGATGTTAAAACTAGTTTAAATGGTCTAACTCTATTTAGAACTGCATATAGCCAAAGAAATGCTCCTACCCTAGATTGTAACATATGGGAGTTGGATGTAGGAAATTTGATAGTACCCACGGTATTCATGGATACAGATCTTTTCACTTTGATTGTCAATACTTATGACAAAGTATCCAAAGTTGTTAGGGATACATAGGGAAATGTGCTATTGACTATCTCAACTGATGAAATTAGAAGAATCTTCAAGTTGAGTGATACTTCAGTACAAATGGATGATATTGACTTTGAATACTTTAAGGAAGTATACAAAACCCAGAGGGAGTATTATAGAAATGAAGCTTTGAAAGGATACTTTAACAAGATAGGGGACTTGATTGTAGTAGGGCCTAACACACAATAGCCATTGAAATTGGATTATTTCAATGGAAAAGCCAACAAAATGTATAGTGCCCTGTGCCAGGTTCTAGGAGAGGATGAAGAAGTAACAATGCCTATTCATATAATGCTTATGGTGGTTGAGATTCTACATCCCCACCTATTAGTAGTTTTTGACTTTGCATCTTACATTTCTCAACAAATGCATAAAGGTTTGGCAGGAATCCAGGACAACAACATACTTAAGCCAATGGGATGGTATTCCCTTATGATGCACATGTTCTTGTTCAATAATGCTAACTTATTTGAGGAAGAGATGGACTTGACTAAGTTCCAAGGTGATGAGAATTTTCCTATTTAGATGTGGAGTGCTGATCTATCATGGGATAGAAAAGAAGCCAGTTATGTTTACTTTGATAGGGTTTTTGCCACTAGGCTTAGGTCATTATTGTGCAATCAAAATTCCAGGATCCACACTAATATGATGAGGTTTTTGAGAACTATGGAGTTTTCCCTAGAATTGAAGATAGCCCATAATTGGGGAGATTTGATCTTATACCCTATTTCTATAGTAATAAGGGTTTATGGATTAAGGGGAACCCCCAATGTGCTGCCCTATAGAGTCCCTCTGAAGATTGGAATAGTAGCAATTATAAGAAAATTGGGTGGATTACAGGAAGAAGCCCTAACATGCAAAATGAAGGGAATTATTTTCCCTACCCTCACCAGAGCCCATCATTTCATCGTAATAAAGGGTGGGTGGACACAGTTTGATAAGTATTTTGAACCTTATCACTTAGCAACATCTGTATTTAGGTGTGCGAATAATGAGGATTTTATAATGGGAATGTTTAGAAAAAGAACCAAGTGCTTAACATTAGAGCACCAGTTTAATTACCCTAAAGATGTTATCAAAAAAAATTTTGAACTAAGTGACCAGGAGGCCAGGAAGGAAAAATGGCTAGTGTACAAGAAGTCGTTGGACTTTGTACACAATTTTGATAAATTTTATGATCCTTTGAAAGAATTTTTCCCTTGGGCCAAGAAAATTGAGTCCTTGATGACTTTATTTGAGGAAATCATGCAGACCCTCAGTGAAAAGAAATGGAGGATAATGGAAGCTAAGCTAGAAAAGGCTCATGCTATCTTGAGCAAACTTTCACAGGCAAGAGTAGTCCCACTAGAGAATTATGTGGTGTACAAGAGGAGAGGGTACACTACCATCATGCCCAAAGTTGATAAACCTTCTAAGCATAAAGGAAAGAGGCCAGAAAGTACTATTTCCCAAGAAGTGCCCTCTCTCAAAAGACAAAAGGTGGAGGGAAAAGAGCAAGAGAGTGATTTGTACTCTCTCTCCCAGTCCCCTATGCATTTTGATGACCAAGCCATTGCTGAGCAATTGGTTCAAATGAGGAACACTATTGAAGTTTTTTTTATTGCGCAGGAATTACAAGAAGGGATGCTAGAGGCACCTAGGCATACAATTGTTGATCTCAAAGTGGCAAAATTCATAGGTAAATAACTAGACTCTGTGACTAAGAAGGCCAGTAAGGAGTTCTTGTCAGATGACAACTTTGTCAAGACTAGGGCATTCATTATGTTTCTGTGGAAAATTCACATTGATGAATTTAAAAATAAGTGCCAAAGGTTGTAGGAAGCTCAACCAAATTATACTAAAGATGATGTAGAAAAGGAGGTCAAGCAGGAGCTAGTGTCTAGATTTGAAATGATCACCCCTGAAGAGGGTAGAGAATTGGTCAAGAAATAGGGAGTCCTCATCCTACCTTAGCAAGACTTTGTTGATGCAGTAGTCTTTGATGCTATTAGAAGGGAGGAAAAACCATTGAGCACCACTGGGACATCAATTGGTGCCCATTTTAGTGAGAATCATGCAACCTTAGCAATCTGGGCTTTGAAGAAAAAACACTGAAGAAGAATGAAAGAAGATGATAAAATTGAGGATGCAAGAAGCCTCATTATCAAAAGAGTTTTTGATACCTCAGGTACTGAGGCAACAAACCTTGTCCTTAAAATAACTAAACTGAGCTTGAGGTTGGCTGAAAAGGAGAAAGAGGCTTATAATAGCCTAAATCAAAAGTATGAATTTGTTTTGAAAGCATACAATGATGAAAGGTTTAAATCCCTACAAAAGGATAATAGAATAGCAGTTTTGGAGGGGAGGCAGACAGTCCAAATAATGCCCTAGGTGATGATTGCTCAGGAACCTCAAAAACCCTCATCATCCAGCCCATTTGTGACTTACCCCCCATCCCCTACACCATTAAGTCCTACTACCCAAGAGATTATTGATGCTAAGAGAGCAGAGCTAGAAGTTGAAAAGAACAGGCTGATTACTAAAAGATCAAGGTTGGAGGAAGAAGGCAAGAGGGATCTTGAGGACTCCCCTTCATATAAAGAAGCTGAGCAATTGGTGAAGCAAAGGCATTTTGATAAAATATATTCTAACCTCAAGAGGTGTGCTTGTGAAGCCAATCTTTTCAATCTTTATTTGATGGGAAAGAAGATTGTCAGCATAATAAGAAAGCATGCTGAAGATAAAGAGCATTGGGGCTTGATAATTGATAACTGGAAAGGGAAGAAAGCCCATGTAAAATATTTCTATTCCACCTCAAAGGAGAAAAATAATATTGATATCATCTTGATAAGGACCTACAAATGCCTTAAATTGATAGTTGACCTAGATATCAAGAAAAATATGGTCATCAAAAGGATAGAGACCTTAAGAGGTGAATTCTTCAGAGATAGGTATGACATGTTTCCCAATATGCTCAAAAAGGATGGAGACATAAAGAATGAAGCCCTATGGCTAAGTAAATTGAATGAAACACTAACCAATAGGACAAACAGAATTGTTACATTGGAAAATACAGGTTGGTTTGTGTTAACCATTGACATTCTCAACAAGGCCAAGGCATTTTTTGAATCTTGGGAATTAGAGATTGAGAAGGCTAGTTTTGATTGGGAGGAGTTAAACAGCCAAAATTATGAGGTTCTCAACTTCAGTTGGCCAGATGATGAGGTGTTTACCACATGGATTAGCTAATATGGTATAGTCACTCTGATAACAGAAAGTAGTAGTACAGGAGTGACAACGAGCACCAATGATGCCTAGCTGTCTGAAAAAAGGCAAGTACAAGATTTTGCATCAATGAAGATGAAAAATACTAGATGATAACGACCAAAAAACCTCAAGGCATTTGCAATAATTTAGGCATTCATGAGACAAAAGACTATATAACTTGTAACAAAGAACTGTTATTCTCTCCGCCTAATTTTTGTCTCATCTGTGAAGTGTAAATTTTGTCCTATAGCCTAGTCATCCGAAGCTTGTTGCATCCTTATTTTCTAAAGGGATTCCAAGATGACTAAGGCTATCTATAAATAGAAAGTTTTTTTTTATGAAGAGGATGGTAAAATCAAAACCGCAAAGTAGACTTGTGAATGGTGTCTAGTTTTTTCAAGCTGATAGTCAGTCGAATGTATTGAAATCAAAAGGTTATTAATAAAATACAATGGAATTTCCAGCCTCAAATTGTTGATGTCATGTTGCATTTTATTTATCTTTTGTATGTTTAATGTGTAAGGCATGTTAAATATATCAGTTGCAAGGTAACTGTGTTGCTATTAGTAAGTTGCTATCAAGGATGTTCTAAATCTTGCAAATAGTTCCAGGGGGTTAGGTTTTTTGCGAGAATTTGATACAGGGATTTGAGAGTGAGAGGATAGTTTGTAAGGAATATTATCTGAGATCCTATTGTGTTAGATTAATTGTCTTTGATGAAAGTATTCTTTCATTGTGACTCTATATCCCATAGTTAGGCACTGGTCAAGTTCTGAGTAGTAGTATTATCATCAATCAATCAAATATTGAAAAGATTTACTTTCTATTGTCAATATATGTGGATATTTAGCTAACTATATTGATAAGTACAATTTTTTTTGATGATTCCTTACAGAGAGAATCAATAGGTTAACCTTCCTAGTTCCAAGTGTAGACACAAAAATCTATCCATTACCCTTATCCTAACCTAATTAAATAGATATTTATTATTTATTTAATAACCCTATCTTACCTTTAATTAAATAAATTTACATTTATTTAATTAATAATCTTCTTTATCCCTATCCCCGATTAAATAAATTTACATTTATTTAGTCTTATCCTATTCCATTTCCCTAAAAGTTTAATTAAATCTTAAATTAATTGAACTAACCTAGCTTATCCCCTTTTCTCCCACTTGGAATTAAATATTGCATTTAATTATATTTGAGCACATGGCTCCTAACTTTAACCCTCACCTAACCTCACTTCCCTAACCTAACCCATCCTTCTACCCCACTTGCCACTAATTAATCTTAATCACTCCCTAATCATTTGCACAATCCTAATCAAAGGATTAGCAAACCCAAGTCACATGTGACTCTTACACATCTCTTACACACCACTTACACTTTTCTTAAAAACTCTTACACATCTTACACACTTACACATTTGTCCCCCTTCACATGTGATCTCAACCATGAGCCATCACTTTCTCAAGTTGCTCACACATGTGTGAGCAACTTTGGTCTTCTCACCCTCTTACACCTTCTTACACCTTGTCATTGACCCATCACTTTCAAAGGTTGCTCACACATGTGTGAGCATCTTTCCCCCTTTGAATGGTCAAAAACCTAATCCACTTGGCCTCCACTTGGCCTCCACCTCATGGCCACATCATTATTCCTGTGCAATCCTAGCCCTTCATCCAACTTTGAATCTCCACCGTCCATTTTCCTCAAAAACTATAAAAGAAGAGCCCTCTCCTCTCCTTCAATAAGCTTTTTCATCACAATGTTATGCTGCAGGATTGTGAGAAACCACATTCCAATCTACAAAAAATTAACTCTCTTCATCTTTTTTGGAGGTTTGCATATTATTGAGTAGTTTAGTCTTGTTTATCATTTACATTCAATTATATGCTTGTTTAGCTTCCATGTTTTGAGGTATGCATAGGATATGTTAGGATAAGCTTAGTTTCTTAAGTTTATTTTTTTAGTTACATTTTTATGCATTACATTTTGGTATGCCTGGTGGGACCCACTTCACAGGTTCTTTACTAACATTTTAATGTGGCTTTGAGTGTTTCTTCAATTTTTGAAGTTGTAGGTTTGAAATCTTGCATTTGGAGATCAACTTCTACAAAGAGCCACGAATCATAAAAATAGCCTCACAGGATTCTCAGCCTCTGGTCACATGGACAACCAAGGGCTCTGCTAAAATTTTAGCCCCCTTTGTCCAATTATGGTCATGTGGGGCCCAGGGGCTGACTACCAGGGGCTTCAGTTACCCCATTTCTACCTTGTAATCCATAAAGGAGATGTTTCACGAAAACTTCTATAACTTTCACATACAAGCTCCATTTTGGATGACTCAAAAAGCACCAGAAAGATAATTCATCCCTCTACGCAAATATGAAATCCATTTATCCAGATTATTTTTCAAAAATTAGGGGCACACGTTCAAAGTTAACCCTTCTTTGTAAATTTTAAATGCTCATAACTTTTGCATATGAAAATGTTTTTCAGTCAACTTTTTTAAAAAATTTATCAAAAAAGTGCAAGGAATCTGATTTTGTAATTAAATTTTTATTTAAACAATCTTTTTGAAGTGTTTTCCACACATTTTTCAAATTGGGCTTAAAATAAACCTTTCACATTTGGATTTGGGATCTAAAAAGAACAAGTGTATTTTAAACCCCAAGATCACGTATGTATTCTCTCCTCTCATGCCTTTGGGTTACCTTGAGTGCACAAGAAATATGTGATCTTGTTTTCTTTTTGGGAGGCCTAATTGAGGATTTTATCACCTCAAGGGATGACCTCAACTCCCGTGTTCTGGTGGAGTATAAATATCAGGAGGTGAATCCAAAGACACCTCTCTTGGAAGTAGAATCTTGTCACTCTTTGCTAAGCCCCAAAGAAATTTATACCTTTGGGAAGTGAAGGTGGAGATTTGGGTTACCGTCTCCTCCTGGCTGTGTGACATTATTCTCTTTCATCTACGGATTTGGGCCTTACGTACCTTGTGTATATCGAGGACATTCCCTTATTTGAGCTTATAAATCCTAGTTGAAACCTCAATAGGGATGTTGGTGTGATTGATGTGCTTGAGTGTTTAAAACCTTCCCCATTTGCAGCCAAAAGGGGACACACAATCGAAATTAAGCCTTAGAACTTTTGTCTTGTATGTAATTGCATTGTATATTTTGCATGTTTAAAACTTCAAAAATCCAAAAAAAAACATCATAAAATTTCAAAATCCAAATAAAAAAGCATAAAGTTCAAAAATCCAAAAACATCATAAAATGTAAAAATAAAAATAAAAATCAAAAACTCAAAAAAATCAAAACATTGCAAAAACAAAACAAAAACATTCTTGTTTAAGTCTAGTCAAGCTTTCCACATCATCTCCATATCACTTAATCTATCTATCAAATTCTTCATCATCCTAGTACTTGTTATCCTAGTCACCCTCTTAATCATTCCTCTAATCCCAATCATCCTTAATCATTGTATTCACCATATCCTAATCATATACAACATTTCTAATCTTCTCCCTAATTCAATTCTATCATTCCTCTACATCCTTAATCATTCCTCCATGTCCTAATCATCCTTCCTCTTCATCTCTTAATCATCCTCATTATCTTCTTTCATCCTAATAAAACTTCTTAATCATTTCAATTATCTATCATAGTCTTCATCTACTAATCATCTCTCTAATCAAATCCAACCAACCATGTTCTTCTAATCATCCTTAATCAACATCTACATCCTAATCAATCTTTCAAATTCTTTATCTTATCTTAATCATCCTAATAACTTCTTCCAAGTCATTCACATTCTTCTTAATCACCCTTAGTCATCTTAATCATCCTTCATCTTAATCATCATCCATAATCATCCTAGATATCTTCCTTCTTCA
>MU225705.1:1187680-1209022 GCA_018584345.1 Thuja plicata
AATTCTCTCATATTCTCCAATTCCTCTTATCTTCCTCTCCTCCCATCTATTTATTCTTCCTTCCAACTTCCAATTATCTTATCTTCTTCATCCATTCTATCTCCCTTCTATCCAATTCATTTCTCTTATAGTCTAATCCATTCATATTCTCTTCTATCCACTCTATTTCTCTTCTAGTCTAATCCATTCATATTCTCTTCTATCCAATTCATTTCTCTTCTAGTCTAATCCATTCGTATTCTCTTCTATCCAATTCATTTCTCTTCTAGTCTAATCCATTCATATTCACTTCTATCCAATTCATTTCTCTTCTAGTCTAATCCATTCATATTCTCTTATATCCACTCTATTTCTCTTATAGTCTAATCCCTTCATATTCCCTTCTATCCACTCCATTTCTCTTCTAATCCTCTAATTCTATCATATTCACCAATTCCTCTTATCTTCCAATCTCATTCTCTCTAATCTATCCAATCTATTTATTCTTCCTCGTGTTATGCCCTGCATCCCCGTCCCTACATTTTGTGTGCAAAATGTTGGGTCCCCCTTTTTTCTTTGCTTTTCTTTTTGTTGCGGCTCTGCCTTGTCTTTCTTTTCTTCGCTTTTTCTTCTCCGGGGTTTTCTTCCCCGGAGTGTGTTGTTTTCTTGGTTTGTTTTTCCCTCCCGGATCCCGGATCCCGGAGGTTGTCTTTTGGTGGGAAGTTTGATTCCGGACTCCGGGATTGTTTGCGATGATGTTCCTAAGTCTTAGGAACATCATCATAAGGAATCCCCTGGGTCCAGAGTCTGGAAGTTTCGTCTAACCCAAAACTCTGGAAAGAGGAGGATGGCTTTTACCGTGGGTATAAATAGAGCTTACCTGTCATTTTCACATTTACCGCGATTAAAACCTTTGAGCACTTAGAGCGAAATATAGCATTTTCAGAGCGATTAACAGAGTTTGCAGAGAATTTACAGTAATCAAAGCTTGGACCCCTTCTGTGTTCTCTGACGTACGTGAGTGCTCCGTGGTAGTGATCTTGGTGAACTAACGATTCAAGTGTTGCAGAGTTCACTCGGTAATCCCTTCCTCCACCTTCTGCATCTTCAGGTTGGTGCTTTCGCTTGCCATCTCTCTGTCTTCTATTCGTTTTCTTTTTTTGTGTTGTTTTCGCCTGGTTTTGGTTTTCGTTTGTTGTTGTTTCGTTTCATTTCATTTCTATCATCTATTCTTTTCTTGCCTCTAGTTCGCCGCCCATTGGTGGGTTGGCTCTGTCGGAAGGTTGTCCACCTTCTGTGCAGATGTAAATAGTTGTTAATAATTGTGGATAAGTTGTAAATGGTTTGTAAATAGCTGGTCTGTGTAGATGTAAATAGCTTATAAATATCTATAAGTACCTGTAAATGGTCTGTAAGTAGTTTGTAGATATCGTGTATATGATGTAAATAATTGTATATTTTGGGTTTCGGCTTCGTCTGGTTTTTGTCGCAGGAGTCACCCGCGTGTACATTGATGTATATTCATGTATATATGTATATGTTTCTGTAGGTAACCCTTGTATATATCCCCCTGTCCTATGTATATATCCTTTGGCCCTCTGTATATCCTTCCAGGTGGCTCGACAAGCTGGTCGAGTCGCCTCTGCTGTTGGTTTTTCGCTTCAAGTTGGCTTCGAGGCAGAAAACCACCTATTTGAAACTTGTCTCATGGCTGGTTTCAAACAGGTAGTTTTCTCTCTCCTCCATCAAGGCTGTCAGAGCCTTATTTATTTCCCATGCGCGCAATTACTTCTGGCCAAGTGGCTTTCCCTTTTCGCGTGTTCGAGTTGTCTCCTCCGCCGCCAATGCCATCCCATCCATTCAATGCTATCGCACGTGGCATCCACGTGGACCTACTTCCACATTATTCTTTATTAACGGTTACTTCTCTGGGTCTCGAGTCCCTTTCCATCATCCACCCCATGTCTTTGTCAAGAGTGACAAATTTTTTCGGACCCGGAGATATAATGGAAGTGCTAAGTTTATATTTTGCTTTTCAGATACTTGTGCAAAACTAACTTTTCAGGAAAAGAAAATGACGCAGTGGTAAGATCTCCAGACCCCAGAGTCATAGTTTTATTTTGATAAATATGATCTGACGGTCGCTTTGTCTCGCAGGTCCGGAATTCACTTTACAATCATGTCTGAAGCATCCGCATCATCTCCTCCCGGAAGTCCGGAGTTGCCATCCACGACCGAGACCAGGGCAGTGGCAAAGTCTAAAATAGAGAAGGCCCTGGCAAAGCTCCCCCTCACCATGAAGTATATGCAGGGTGAGGAGATTGTGGGCTCGAAGATTGAGTCCAAGATAAAGATGATGACCGACACTAGCGTCGGGACTTGGGCAGAAATGCAGGCTCTAGTAAAAATAATGCATATACAGCGACAGGCTGGAGATTCACTTGCTACTAACATTGGAGGTTTCGGTATCCTTAGGGCAGCTTGCTTCCCATACTCCATGCAGTCTCCAGAGCTGGTGCTAACTCTGGCAGCCCACTATAACTCTGCCATCTGGGCCGTCATGTTAGCACCAGCAGAACCATCGGGATTCCCCACTCCGCTGGTGTCCCTGGACCCAGCCACTTTCCAAATCGGCCTGGGTATCCCACAATTTGATCAAGCTACAGTGGTTACAAGGTCAGATGCCTTGAAAGAATTCACCGAGCTGGAGGAGGCCTCTTGGTTGTACATAAATGCCAACTGGCTCAAAGTCCCAAAGAGGGACCCCAAAAGAATGAAGATTGACATCCCCCACTCTGAATTCAAAGAGAGCATCCAGATGGGGATGATTGCATTGGCACGGGTATTTGGGCATCCCTCCACCCAAGAATTTGCAAAATGGATGTACTATTTCCTGTTCGCCATGTCCACTAATGGACAATTCTTCGACTGGGCTACTATCATTTCCAACCATGTCGACTCCCAGCTTCGGCAGCTGGGCAAGGATAAGAAGTTCTATATGACTTCTTATGTTTTCTGGGCCTTGGTTCATTAGAGGCCCCGCTCCAATGGCCTACTTATAGACAGTGTCCTCGGGTTTGGTCTGGGACAAAAGGCACTATGGGACCATTTCCCACAGATTCAATGGGAGGCCAGCTTCCCCAATTACTGTCAGGTAAATGATTGTTTCGTTTACCATCATCTGCTGACGCCCACCCGAGATACCGGATACCACCTATCTAAGGAGGCGATGAAATTGGTTAGTAGTTATGGGCACTACTACATTCAGTTCTAGCAACATACCTACATTAGGGTCGTCGGCTTCTCCGGGAAACCCTACTTGTTGCCCAGACATTGCGGGGACAAGATCGTGCTGCTGGAGTATTGCAGACAAATGACGGAGCTGCATACCTTCTTAGGCCTCAAGAAGGTCACCAATGTTTCTTTCCCCATCTCTTGTGGGAACTATACCTACAGTCTGGCCACCGTAAAAGAGGCAGACAACGAGCTTAAAAGTTACAACTTGCAGGAGTTCTATCTGGCGCGAAAAAAATTTGATCCGCAAGGCCGAATTGCGATAGCACTACCTCAGGCCTCAGAGCCCCACCAAGCACACATAGAAGACTTCTGGGTAGATCGCCAAGATGATATGGATGTGCGCAGCTGGCATTATGATAGGATGACGGCTGGAATGATGCAGGAGCTAAAGCTCCGGAGATTCCCGGAGGGCTTCTCTGACACCATCCCTACCACAGATCCCCAGTACAAGGAAAAGGGGATTGATAAATTGGCACTTCCCGCAATAAACTGGGCCACCCAAGAAGATCACACAATCGAGGACTTCACTCAGGCAGTTGTCGAGAGAAGTCATACATATTTCAAGCGGGTGTGCCCCGGGAGTGCGCGCCTTGGTCCCCGACCAACACAAATAGTAACTTCACCGCCGGTATTAAGATCGACTCTAGGGGCCAGGACATCTTCACCAGCCGGGACTTCTGCATAGGGCGCAGTCAAAGGAGAGGGGATAGCCGTCACCCCCTCTGTGCAGCAGATTCCCATACAAGAGCAGATTCAGCAAACCATGGCATCCTCCTAGCAAATGAGGGAGCAATTATTGACAAAGCTGGCAACTCCCCCGCTCATGTCTGGACCAATTCGTCCTCCTTCTTCCCCGTCACTGGCTGCCTTAATGATGATGGCGATGGGGGTGGATCCTCTGGAGGCAGTAGCAATAGCAGATGTGGGGCCACCTTTGATCACCCGGAGGAACAAAAGGAAGCACATCCAATAGCCAAAGGCAGTACCAGCACCAAGGGCATCCCTCCCCAAAGAGGTGGAGATCCTCTCTTCTAGTTCTCTGGAACCGGAGAGAGAGGTGGAACAAACAGAGGACCCAGCCAGTCCCCCTCCAGAAGAAGAGTTTGATTTATTTGCAACTGATGAATTCAGAAACTTGCAAGGGGGCAACACACAAGTAGGGACGGAGGTCCCGGAGAAAGAACAAGAGGCTGTGGATCTCTGGAATGTAGAAGAGGCTGTAGAACAAGAAGAGTAGGATAAAGAAGAACTGAGACCAGAGATTATCTCTGGGGCTCAGATAGTACAAGGTCCAGGAGTGGACCAATAGTAATCGGAACAGATGGCATCCGCTGGGGAACCCGGACCTGAATCTTCAGGAACAACCATAACCCCAGCCGCCGTGTTCCAAGGGCCACTCCCGGGAGCGACCTTTGGGCACATAATAAAAGCGGCCCAAACTTTGAATCTTGGCTAGATACCTCCCATACTGCCCAAAGAGATGCCAATGATGGAAGAAACCCAGCCGGGGGCAGAAGATGAAGAGGGAGAAGAGCAACTTGAAGAGGTAATCCTCGAAGAGGCCGACCAGGGTCCAGATTCACCAATCGACATCACAAACCAGGCTGAGGATATAGAGATTGAAGATGTTGCTGAAGAAGAAGTGCCGACAGAAAAGGAAATGGAAGAAGCGCCGGCAGGAAAAGCAGAGGAGGTACTTGTTGAAAAGGATCAACCACCACCGGACACTGGGAGAGCATCAGAAGAATAGACTCTGGTAGGAAGGCCACCTCTCCCACCTCCGTGGCTGGTGGAAAGAAAGAAAATAAAAGCCCCATCCACTCCAACAGCCCCTATCTCTCTGGCCGAAATGATGGCCTTGGCTCAGGCCCCGCCGAAGACAAAGAAGGCCCGGACAGTTCATACCCTCTGAACTGGGCTGGGCGGAGAAACATTTGCGGTAGTAGCAACGCCTCCCCCAGGTGCTGATGAAGTGACTGTAGACCCTGTAGACTATAATATCATAGAGGTACACTTGGGTAAAAGAGGAAAACATGGTGAAGTAGACCTGCTGAAAGAAGCAGCAAGGGCAGTGGAGGCCCGATACGAGAAAGAGGCCCAGAGGCTCAAAGCAGAAAAGGAAAGAATGCCAACCTTCTTGGGTTGTTTTATGAGCTGGCCAGACCCATCAGTGCCATCCCTCCCCAGGCCTCCACCTTAGAAGAATTACCGCAGAGCGACATAGACTCCCTATGAGTAATGAAGAAGAAAGCCCAAGCAGTTGATGAATGGGCCAATCTGCAGATAGGAAACATCCGGCGTTTGCTAGTATTTCCTCTCCTAGATCTCTACACGGCCCGACAAGTTGTTCACCAGGTAGAAGCACTAATTGAACAGTAGGAGAGTGATACTAAAAATTACCAGGCGCGGAAGGCAGAGCTCGAAGAGCTCCTCACTCTGGGAGAAGATATGGTTTCTGAATCTAGAATTCTGGGTGAGGAATCATTTGATTTCGTAAGAACTTAGCACTCTAGACTGGACCTCACATTGGAGGTAACCAAGCAACTGGTAGAGTCCTTACAAGAGAATGTAAAAAAGGTGAAATATTCTTTCAATTCATGTAAATCTTTTGTAATAACGGCTTCCGGGATGGATCCCTTTGACGCAGATACTTATACTCCTGAGGAGTATGTTTTGGGAAGTTTTGATGAAATGGTGGGCTCCCGATATCAATCTCTGGAGGGAATTGATGGGGCCAAAATGGTTAAGTTGACCAAGGTGGTGCTCAAAGGCCACGACACTGCAAAGATGGCGGATGAGTTTAAAAGTGATGTTCCAGAACTAGGGGAACAAGTTGAGATGGCCAGATTCAGAAAGGCCAGTTTGAAGAAGGTTGATGAAGACGGTATTTTCTGCCTCCTTCAGGCCTTTGGTGATAATAAACAGCCTTGAGCATTCCCCGAGAACTGGGGAAGTTTGAGCATTCAGTATTCTTTATTCTTTTGGGGACGTAAGTTCCCAGATCCCGGAGTCCCAGATCCACAATTTTGTATTCTTTAAAGTGATCTGCGTCCCGGTCCCCGAGACCGACCGGTCACTTTCAGAGGTGGTTAATTAAGACTGTCAGAAGGTAGTTGTACATATTAAGAGGCATTGGCTCGACAGTTGGTTTCTGACAATGGTATTCTTGAGGCACCGTTCAAAGGTACACCTGGCACAGTGGAGATAGGCCACCACATTTCCCATTTATGAGGCATGTAGCCTCGATTCCAGAGGGACCTACTTTCTTCTTTCTTCTCTCCGGCTCTCTTCTCGAGGCTGATTCTTTCGATGTACATTCCTATCTTCTTCCTCTGACCTGGCAGACCTATTCCATCTCCAGGTCTTTTGTAGGGTGGTGCAGGTAGTACCGGCCCCCAGATTTTGTATTTTATTCAAATGCAGTAAGTTAGGGTTAGGGTTAAAGAGTTGTATAAATAGGCAAATTGACCCATTTCCAAGGGTCGGCAAAATTGATGATTTTGTTGTCCATAAGAAATAGCAAAGTAATTTCTAGCTTGTTTAGTTGCAGAGCTCAATGCTCTTTTGTTCTGTTCTTAGTAGTTAAATGCTCCCTTGGAGCCACTATTGTATCATGCACCAGTGCTCGCTGGATTGAACATTAATGAAGAAGGAAGGATTCATGGCAATGCTGTTGTTATCATCTCTTCTTCTGAGTTAGTGGTATTTCATATTTTAATGTTCTGCATGTCCTTTGCTCTGAATGGTTAAAGTAGATTAACGACCTTTTTATTCCCGCTACTGATAAAATGTTAACTGATGGTTGTGTATTTCTTCGGTATTTAGTATAGTCTTTCAGAGTATTGTTGATGTCCGGACCTTTCAGCATGACTATAGTTAGATAAATGTTTCTAACCCTGCAGGATCTTTTTCGTTTTATTTGCAAAGTGTGGAATACTCCGGAAAAACCCTCACTAAATTGAATCTCTGAGAGAAATGAGTTGAAGTAACCAGCTATCCCCCTCAAAAATAGTCACCTCTCCCAACCGAGCCCCGCACCATCGTGACTCGACACCTAGGTGCTTGAAGGCCTGGAGGATTTATTTCCCCGGACAACCTTTACAGGCGGAGTTGGCTGATTTCTCTGGACTCTAGAACTCGGTGACAACTTATGACTGTTGGCGGACCTGGTCAGCAAAACCCCGTCAACAGAAAATGGCACTAGAAGGAGGGCATGAGCTCATCCCCCTCCCAAGATTCCAATTTTACACCTCTTGAGGGTTCCCCAAGTTGTAGTTTTAGGAGACAAGCCTTTAGTGGGATTGGGTCCTTTTCCCCTGCTAAATTTGAAAGAATCCTCAGATCCGCCCCGAATCCCAGAAGGTTTGTCGAACTCGAGCCTCCTGCTCGAAGGAAATGGACGTCGAAAGTCCTACCAGCCACCGTTGTCTAGGGATCTACCCTATCAACCAGTACTCAAGCTCCCCAGATGGTCCCGGGAACCAATATTCAAAATACCCAACATATAGTTCCCCCAATGGCTGCATATTTTGGAAATGCTGGGTCCCCAATGGGTACTTTTTTGGGCGCAACCAATGACCTACCCTCTCACCCGGAGAAGATTTTCCTGCGATATGAGCACTTAGGCCCACGAACCGTAGAAGAACACTTACAGGCATATAAAGATGCCATGAATTGACACCGGATCCAACATGAAGATGTTGTGACCCGCATGTTTCCCTTGTCCTTGGGACAAAGCGAGTTGAACTGGTACCTGAACCTCCCTGCCAACTCCATCAACACATGGAAGGATATGGAGGACGCCTTCTTGGCTACCTTTCAGGTGCATGTGGACCCAGCATGGTCCCACAGTCAGTTCATCTCCATCAGAAAGGAACCCAATGAGCCTCTCGCAGCATTTAACCATAGGTTCCAGCGCGCCCTGAAGAGGTGCACAGGCCCTTTTGTCCCATCGCCAGCTGTTACCATACAGACATACCTCAATGTGATGGACCCTTTCGTTGCCACTCTCCTCTGAAGAACAACTGCCCCGAGCGACCAGGATACTTTGGCAAAAGTCTATAACCTGGCCTTAGAGTTATCCCGCGGTCTAAATAAATCCCTGGGCGGGATTGGATAGAACACACCTTTCAACATGGTCCCCAGTGGAACTGCTTATGCCGGGGGTTACAATCCCAATCTAGCAATAGGTGCCCCTTCAATGGTGGTGAATCCCCCACCACCTTTGGTAGACCAACAGGCGCGATATGTTTACCCCTCCCAGACCCAGACAACACCAGGTCTGAAAATTTTCCCATGGAATCAACCACAGTAGACACAACAAACTCAGACACAACCGTCCGGAGTGCCCTTCTTCCAGTCTTCCACGATTGGAGGATTGTCGCCCTTGACTCTGGTTAATCCTGCTGCTTTCCCTGGAAGCCAACAACAGCCACAGCCGTCCCATTGTGACGCTAATACTCAATTGACCGCCGAGGTTGAGTCCCTCCGGTGAATGCTGTCCACCCTGACCATGGACATGGGTCAGCTAAAGGCTGGGTCTTACACGCCCCAAAACTCAAATTCCTAGAGGGGAAATATCTTCTCCGGCCAACGAAACAACAATGTCGGAGGAAGAAACTTCAACAATGGGCCAAGGCCCACCCAACAATAATGGAATAATAACGCTAACACCGGAGGCCTACCTCCGAATCAAAACACCAACCAAAATGGTGCTGGACCATCCCACTTTACACTAGTCATAGACTTCCAGCCCATGACCAATTGGTGTCGGTTGCATGATATAGGTTCGCACAATGAAGTGAATTGTGCCACTTTGGAGAAAGTCATAATGACCTCCAAGCTGGACAGGCAGCAATCGCACGATACCGCTCCTCCAGAGCCCCCTGTCCAAGAGCAAACCCACAGTACTTTCACCTGTGATACCATCTTCTTCGAAACTTCTGGAGAAGATGAAGAAGAGTCTGAATTGCAGGGATTCTTTGATGAATCCATTCTGCCCTTTGAGACCAACGCCTTTACCAACCCACGGGCTCCATACAACACCCAGAGCCAGGTGGGTAAAGGACCCACTTACACGCCTGTACCTCCTACTAAAGATACTCCTCCTCCCTGGAGTAATGCAGTTGATCGACCTGTCCCTCCAAAAGGTCCTAGCTCTAACCAAGCAAAGGATCTCGTGGAAGAAAATCACTAGTTCCCAGGAGGAAGATTTGATATTACAAAGGCGTTAGAGCAGACCACCACCTCCATGACCTTGATGGAGGTTTTTCTAAATTGTCCCGAGCAGAAGAAGTCCCTTCTGAAGCTCTTAGGGAACCCGGAGACAGTTAGCCGCCCACCCAAGATGGTCTCATTCGAAGATGCTAACACGACTGTCTTCCGGGGAAATAATGAGGATCCTCCCTTCCTGCTAGGCCTGAACATTTATGGCAAAAATATACACAACTACCTAGTAGACTTAGGAGCTTCGGGTAACATCATGCCCTTATCCATTTGCCAGAAGCTCAGACTACACCCCACCCCGTCTAATGGCGCAGTGATCCAGCTGGATAAGACTGCTGTGAAAATGGTGGGGGAACTGAAAAATGTCCGGATACATCTTATCCAGGACCCCAGTATAGCCAGCATTATTGACATCCAAGTGGTGGACATCCCAGAGACTTACAGGATGTTACTAAGTCAGAATTGGTCCAAGTCCTTAAATGGATACTTTTCGACCGACTTCACCCACTTGTGGCTTCCTTGGGAGGGAGAATCCAATCAGATCCAGGTTGAAAGTGAACCCCGGATGAAACAGGCCCTTACCGAAGTAGGGAGGGTCAATGAAGTCCTTTTCTCCGAATCTTCTCTGGGGGTGTACCGACCTCTTGAAATTTTAACATTTGATTTCATCCCCGGAGAGGATCCCATAGTGCTGCAAAGAGAACAAGACTTGGAAGAAAAGCTGAGAGTTTAAGTCAACTCTCAAGGCCCCACAATGACCCCTACCACACTCCTATCCAGCACTTGGTGCCGATTGCATTACCAAAAACATTCTGAGCATGAGTGTGAGCCATGCCGGTCTATCGCTACCCGGCAACTTGATATCCTCCGGAGTGAACATGCAACCGATTTCCCGGGACCCAGTACTTCTACGGGATGCACCCCTTTGGTGTCATCCGCCCAGGAATCACGATCCGAAACACCTCCGGGGATAAATTCCACTCCCACGCCAGTAGTCCAGGAGAAAATCCCCAAGTCTCCCAGCAACGATCCAAAGAAAACTCCCCCTCCCCAGCCCCAGATTACAAATAATGACTTGTGGACCCTTAAATTCGATGGGTCCCGATCCAAACAAGGCTGTGGGGCAGGGGTAGAATTAATCAACCCGTGAGGGAAGGCCTTCCTCGCTTCCTATAGGTTGTATTTTAACTGCACAAACAATGTCACGGAGTACGAGGCTTTGGTGCTTGGACTCCTATTCGTACTAAGGAAAGGTATCACCCACCTCTGGGCTCTGGGTGATTCAGACTTGATTGTCAAACAAATCCAGAGTCAATACACATGTCATGACAAAAGGTTGGCCGCGTACCGCAATAGGGCTTGGAGCCTTATTGAATATTTTGATGCCTTTGGCATTGACCTCATTCCCTGGCAACGGAACTATGTCCCGAATGCCCTAGCTGTTTCTGCCAGCACACTTGAGCCGATGGCCGGCTCACGACTCCAGAGATTTTCAGTTGAGATGGTCCCCACCCCCTCCATTCCAGACAATGTTACCCACTTTTAGGTTTTTGAGGACGACCAACATATCCTAGCCTTCATGGCCAACATTGGTATTTTTGAGGATCAGATAGTGGAGGAACGAGACCACGATGACACTAGACAGGGTGATGAAGACGATGGGATCATGGACTTGCCCACCAACACTATCCCTAAGGGGATGGTTGCATTAGAGCGGATCTTTGACTCAGACCCTCAGGCCCGTGAGAAGGTTTCATCCTCCCCTGAGGGAGGAAAATTCAAAAAAGTTAACATCGGCCAGCCCGGTGAAGAGAAAATCATCCACATAGGCACCTCCTGCTCCCCTGAGGAAAAGGAGAAGATTCTCGCGGTTCTCTGAGAATACATTGATGTGATTGCCTAGGGATATGAAGATTTGAAGATGTATGACACCTCCATCATGACTCATACCATTCCCCTGAAACCAGATGCTAAGCCCTTTCGGCAAAAGAAAAGACCGGTTAACCCACTGATAGAACCTCTGATTCGTCAGGAGGTAGAAAAACTGCTGTCAGCTCGAATTATTTTCCCGATCTGGCATACTACATGGGTTGCCAACCTGGTCCCAGTTAGGAATAAAAATGGTGAAATCCGCCTTTGCGTGGATTTCCAAAATCTGAACAAGCCATCTAAAAAAGATAATCACCCTCTCCCCTCGTTGGATGAGGTGTTGTAGATAGTAAATGGATCCCAGATGATGTCTTTCTTGGATGGATATTTGGGATACAACCAGGTCATGGTTAAATATGAGGACAGAGAGAAAACAATATTTACCACCAAGTGGGGAACGTTTGCTTATAGAAGAATGCCCTTCGGATTGATCAACGCAGGGGCTACCTTTCAGAAGGCCATGGACATTGCATTTGAAGGCCTTGTAAATCGATGTATAATCATCTACATGGATGATTTGACCATCTTCTCCTGGGACAGACGTGATCACGCCGCCCACCTCGCTTAGATCTGCGAGAGATGTCATCGGTACGGAATATCCCTCAACCCCAAGAAGTGCATATTCGGGGTCACCGAAGGGAAGTTGCTAGGGCATATCATCTCTAAGAAGGGTATATCCATAGACCCTGATAGAGTCAAAGCATTGTTGAACTTACAGATGCCTGGTAGCAAGAAAGAAATGCGATCCTTCTTTGGAAAAATCAACTTTGTGCGTCGATTCATCACAGGATTCATAGAGATCGTCAAGCCGCTCAACGAAATGATGAAAAAGGATACCAAAATTGAGTGGAGTCCTGAAGCAAAGCGGGCATTTGCCCAGATAAAATAGACCATAATGGAGGCACCTATCTTGGCTAGTCCAGACTATTCCCTTCCATTTTACATCTATTCATTTGCTTCGCTGCATTCTGCCGTGGCAGTGTTAACCCAGAAGGTTAACGGGGAGGAACGACCAATTTCTTTCATGAGTTCCCCCTTTAAAATGCCGAAGTCTGGTATTCATCACTAGAAAAGTAGGCCTTTTCTCTCGTTCACGCCGTGAAGAAATTCCAGCATTATATTCTCCAGAGCAAAGTGCATGCTATCATCCCAGACCAGGCCGTCAAATCTCTTCTGATGCAGAGTGAATTGGGCGAGAGACGGGGGAAATGGATGGCCATCCTCCAGGAATACGATTTAGAGATGCAGCCCATGAAAATAGTCCAAGGCCAGGGACTAAGCCAAACAATAACAAAAGAGACTCCCCACATAGAATGTCATACTTACACAGTGGAGTCCATTACCCAAGATCTGTGGTATACCGATCTGGTGTATTTGCTATTGAATAACAAATGCCCGGAGAGATTACCTCCCCATAAACGCTGTGTCCTGAGGATGAAAAGCGCCCATTTCATGATCAAAAAATCCGCGCTTTACCGTTGGAACTATGAGGGAGTGTACCTCTGGTGCATCGATAGAGACCAAGCTATGAAGATAATTGATGAATTCCATGGACAGTTTGGAACCGGGCATGGCTCAGCCGATGCCACTGCCCATCAGATACTCCGGGCCGGATACTATTGGCCCTGTATCTTCAGAGATGTTTACGCTCATGTTAAGAAATGCCACACTTATCAAACCGTAGCGCATCGTGAGCGTAACCCAGCCATGCCTCTGCAACCAGTCTATGAGGCTAGACCCTTTGTCCAGTGGGCATTTGACTTCATCGGGGAGATCAACCCCAACTCGTCTGCAAACCACCGATACATTCTGACTGCTACTGATTATTGCACCCGGTGGTCTGAGGCTATACCTTGCAAAAACAACACAACGGATGTGGTTATCAAGTTCTTGGAAGAGAACATCGTCATGAGGTTTGGAATGCCCTTTGCTTTGGTATGTGACAATGGTCTGGCGTTCTCTTCCACACAATTTCTTGAATGGACCTACAACTGAAAGAACACACTGAAGTTCTCCAGCAACTATTACCCTCAGGGAAATGGCGTTACTGAATCAACGAACAAGAATCTGCTTGAGGTGATCAAACATCTGTTGGAGCAAAATCCCCAGGATTGGCACCAGAAATTGAAGTTCACCCTCTGGGCAGATCGTATTCGTATTAAGGCTGCCCTGGGAACATCCCCATTCCACTTGGTTTACGGTCAGAACCCTATATTTCTAGTCAACTTACAGATCCCAGTTTTATAATTTATGTAGGAATTCAACAACAGGGGTAAAATTGTGGAGGTTTGACTCTTAAACCTAGTGAGGATGGAGGAACAGCGAGACGCGGCCCTTGAACATTTTGCGCGTCATCAAGCAGTAGTAAAGCGATGGTTTGACAAAAGAGCCCAATACAAGGCTTTTCAGATCTTGGATTTGGTCCTGTTGTGGGATAAGGCCTGGGAGAAGAAAGGAAAGCACACCAATTTCCAACGGCTCTGGCTCGGACCATACTTGATTTCAGAAATCTGCGGGGCAAATACTTATCGCCTTAATACTTTAACTTGAGAACTTGTCGCATTGCCGGTTAATGGGCAGTTTCTCAAACATTATTTCGAGTAAGGGTAAGTTTGTCCAAAATTGTATTTTATGTAAATTTCCCCCCTTGTAAATAGTTTTGTTGGCTGTCTTTTGGGGCAGTCTTCCTTTTTGCTTTTTGTTGTCTTCGTTTTCGCTTTTTGGTTTTCTTTTGGCCCCAGTATTTTGCACCATCTTGTGGGAACGGGAATGCTCCGCATAACTTTGGCTTCTGGTACAATGTCTCTGGCATGGTGAACTCTAGAATCTGTATTTATCACGGTGGAATCAACCCGGTCTCCGGGATTATTTGCAAGTTATGACACATCTTCAAACAATCTCCATTGGGTGTTGTTTCCAAGAGTCTGGCAATCAGTGAACAATAATAATGTAAGGAACAAGTAATCAGACACGTCGAGGGTAGATCAGATGTACTGATTGGTTGATCCACGTCTGAAAATCTAAAGGAATTCCTTCTGGGTCCAGAGTTTTATCCTCTCCAAATATCTAAATATAGGTGGATAGGTGAAAGAAGTACCGCCATTTGAATTTTAGTTAAGCTTGGGCTCAATGGTGAAAGAAGTACCGCCTTCCCTACCTAGTAATAAATAAATGAAGCAATGGGGATAAGCGGGACGAAACTCTGGTCTCCAGGGGGAAAGCAATTAAATTGATGACTGGTTCGATGCAATTAGTGCCGTTTCTCTATTTCCTCCCAAGGGTCATCGGCTTGATTTCCTTCCAAAGCACACATGACACCACTGATGAAAGGCTACAGACTGACTCCTATATGGTTGGGTTCTCTAAAATATGCTACCCTCTACTCATCAAATGCTTTCGGAGGACGATTTGTTCCAGTTGTGCTAACCAGAGATTCTATGGTTCTCAAATGCGCTAAGGCATTTTTCCCAGATAGTCGCCAGTTGTTATGCCCTGCATCCCTGTCCCTACATTTTGTGTGCAAAATGTTGGGTCCCCCTTTTTTCTTTGCTTTGCTTTTTGTTGCGGCTCTACATTGTCTTTCTTTTCTTCGCTTTTTCTTCTCCGGGGTTTTCTTCCCCGGAGTGTGTTGTTTTCTTGGTTTATTTTTCCCTCCCAGATCCCGGATCCCGGAGGTTGTCTTTTGGTGGGAAGTTTGATTCCGGACTCCAGGATTGTTTGCGACGATGTTCCTAAGTCTTAGGAACATCATCGTAAGGAATCCCCTGGGTCCGGAGTTTGGAAGTTTCGTCTAACCCAAAAATCTGGAAAGAGGAGGATGGCTTTTATCGTGGGTATAAATAGAGCTTACCTGTCATTTTCACATTTACCGCGATTAAAACCTTTGAGTACTTAGAGCGAAATATAGCATTTTCAGAGCGATTAACAGAGTTTGTAGAGAATTTATAGTAATCAAAGCTTGGACCCCTTCTGTGTTCTCTGACGTACGCGAGTGCTCCGTGGTAGTGATCTTGGCGAACTAACGATTCAAGTGTTACAAAGTTCACTTGGTAATCCCTTCCTCCACCTTCTGCGTCTTCAGGTTGGTGCTTTCACTTCCCTTCTCTCTGTCTTCTGTTCATTTTCTTTTTTTGTGTTGTTTTCGCCTGGTTTTGGTTTTCGTTTGTTGTTGTTTCGTTTCGTTTCATTTCTGTCGTCTGTTCTTTTCTTGCCTCTGGTTCGCCGCCCGTTCGTGGGTTGGCTCTGTCGGAAGGTTGTCCACCTTCTGTGCAGGTGTAAATAGTTGTTAATAATTGTGGATAAGTTATAAATGGTTTGTAAATAGCTGGTCTGTGCAGATGTAAATAGCTTGTAAATATCTGTAAGTACCTGTAAATGGTCTGTAAGTAGTTTGTAGATATCATGTATATGATGTAAATAATTGTATATTTTGGGTTTTTGCTTCGTCTAGTTTTTGTCGCGGGAGTCACCCGCGTGTACATTGATGTATATTCATGTATATATATATGTTTCTATAGGTAACCCTTGTATATATCCCCCCCATCCTGTGTATATATCCTTCAGCCCTCTATATATCCTTCTGGGTGGCTCGACGAGCTGGTCGAGTCGCCTCTACTGTTGGTTTTTTGCTTCAAGTTGGCTTCGAGGCAGAAAACCACCTATTTGAAACTTGGCTCGTGGCTGGTTTCAAACAGGCAGTTTTCTCTCTCCTCCATCAAGGCTGTTAGAGCCTTATTTATTTCTCATGTGCGCAATTACTTCTGGCCAAGTGGCTTTCCCTTTTCGCGCGGTCGAGTTGTCTCCTCCACCGCCAGTGCCATCCCATCCATTCAATGCTATTGCACATGGCATCCACGTGGACCTACTTCCACATTCTTCTTTATTAATGGTTACTTCTCTGGGTCTCGAGTCCCTTTGCGTCATCCACCCCATGTCTTTGTCAAGAGTGACAAATTTTTCTGGACCTGGAGATATAATGGAAGTGCTAAGTTTATATTTTGCTTTTCGGATACTTGTGCAAAACTAACTTTTCAGGAAAAGAAAACGACGCAGTGGTAAGATCTCCAGACCCCGGAGTCATAGTTTTATTTTGATAAATATGATCTGACGGTCGCTTTGTCTCGCAGGTCCGGACTTCACTTTACAATCATGTCTGAAGCATCCGCATCATCTCCTCCTGGAATTCCGGAGTTGCCATCCACGACCGAGACCAGGGCAGTGGAAAAGTCTAAAATAGAGAAGGCCCTGGCAAAGATCCCCCTCACCATGAAGTATATGCAGGGTGAGGAGATTGTGGGCTCGAAGATTGAGTCCAAGATAAAGATGATGACTAACACCAGCGTCAGGACTTGGGCAGAAATGCAGGCTCTAGTAAAAATAATGCATATACAGCGACAGGCTAGAGATTCACTTGCTACTAACATTGGAGGTTACGGTATCCTCAGGGCAGCTTTCTTCCCATACTTTGTGCAGTCTCTAGAGCTGGTGCTAACTCTGGCGGCCCACTATAACTCTACCGTCTGGGCCGTCATGTTAGCACCAGCAGAACCATCGGGATTCCCCACTCCGCTGGTGTCCCTGGACCCAGCCACTTTCCAAATCGGCCTAGGCATCCCACAATTTAATCAAGCTACAGTGGTTACAAGGTCAGATGCCTTGAAAGAATTCACCGAGCTGGAGGAGGCCTCTCGGTTGTACATAAACACCAACTGGCTCAAAGTCCTGAAGAGGGACCCCAAACGAATGAAGATTGACATCCCCCGCTCTGAATTCAAAGAGAGCATCCAGATGGGGATGATTGTATTGGCACAGGTATTTGGGCAACCCTCCGCCCAAGAATTTGCAAAATGGATGTACTATTTCCTGTTTTCCATGTCCACTAATGGACAATTCTTCGACTGGGCTACTATCATTTCCAACCATGTCGACTCCCAGCTCTGGCAGCTGGGCAAGGATAAGAAGTTCTATATGACTTCTTATGTTTTCTGGGCCTTGGTTTATTAGAGGCCCCGCTCCAATGGCCTACTTACAGACGGCATCCTTGGGTTTGGTCTGAGACAAAAGGCACCGTGGGACCATTTCCCATAGATTCAATGGGAGGCCAGCTTCCCCAGTTACTGTCGGGTAAATGATTGTTTCATTTACCATCATCTACTAACACCCACCCGAGATGCCGGATACCGCCTATCTAAGGAGACGATGAAATTGGTTAGTAGTTATGGGCACTACTACATTCAGTTCCAGTAGCATACCTACATTAGGGTCGCTGGCTTCTCTGGGAAACCCTACTTGTTGCCCAGACATTGCGGGGACAAGATCGTGCTGCTGGAGTATTGCAGACAAATAACGGAGCTGCATACCTTCTTGGGCCTCAAGAAGGTCACCAATGTTTCGTTCCCCATCTCTTGTGGGAAGTATACCTGTAGTCTGGCTGCCGTAAAAGAGGCAGACAATGAGCTTAAAAGTTACAACTTGCAGGAGTTCTATCTGGCGCGAAAAAACTTTGATCCGCAAGGCCGAATTGCGATAGCGCTACCTCGGGCCTCAGAGCCCCACCAAGCACACATAGAAGACTTCTGGGTAGATTGCCAGGATGATATGGATGTGCACAGCCGGCATTATGATAGGATGACGACTGGAATGATGAAGGGGCTAAAGCTTTGGAGATTCTCGGAGGGCTTCTCTGACACCACCCCTACCACAGATCCCCAGTACAAGGAAAAGGGGATTGATAAATTGGCACTGCCCGCAATAAACTGGGCCACCCAAGAAGATCACACAATCAAGGACTTCACTCGGGCAGTTGTCAAGAGAAGTCATACATATTTCAAGCGGGTGTGCCCCGGGAGTGCGCGCCTTGGTCCCCGACCAACACAAATAGTAACTTCACCGCCGGTATTAAGATCGACTCTAGGGGCCAGGACATCTTCACCAGCCAGGACTTCTGCATAGGGCGCAGTCAAAGGAAAGGGGATAGCCGTCACCCCCTCCGTGCAGCAGATTCCCATACAAGAGCAGATTCAGCTAACCATGGCATCCTCCCAGCAAATGAGGGAGAAATTATTGACAAAGCTGGCAACTCCCCCGCTCATGTCTGGACCAATTTGTCCTCCTTCTTCCCTGTCACTGGCTGCCTTAATGATGATGGCGACGGGGGTGGATCCTCTGGAGGCAGTAGCAATAGCGGATGTGGGGCCACCTTTGATCACCCGGAGGAGCAAAAGGAAGCACATCCAACAGCCAAAGGCAGTACCAGCACCAAGGGCATCCCTCCCCAAAGAGGTGGAGATCCTCTCTTCTAGTTCTCTGGAACCAGAGAGAGAGGCAGAACAAACAGAGGACCCAGCCAGTCCCCCTCCAGAAGAAGAGTTTGATTTATTTACAACCGATGAATTTATAAACTTGCAAGGGGGCGAAACATAAGCAGGGACGGAGGTCCCAGAGAAAGAACAAGAGGCTGTGGATCTCTGAAATTTAGAAGAGGCTACAGAACAAGAAGAGTAGCAGAAAGAAGAGCTGAGACCAGAGATTATCTCCGGGGCTCAGACAGTACAAGGTCCCAGAGTGGACCAACAGCAATCGGAACAGATGGCATCCGCTGGGGAACCTGGACCCAGATCTTTGGGAACAACCGTAACCCCAGCCGCCGTGTTCCAAGGGCCACTCCTGGGAGCGACCTTCGGGCACATAATAACAGTGGCCCAAACTTTGAATCTTGGCCAGATACCTCCCATACTGCCCAAAGAGATGCCAATGACGGAAGAAACCCAGCCGGGGGCAGAAGATGAAGAGGGAGAAGAGAAACTTGAAGAGGTAATCCTCAAAGAGGCCGACCAGGGTCCAAATTCACCAATCGACATCACAGACTAGGCCGAGGATATAGAGATTGAAGATGTTGCTGAAGAAGAAGTGCCAGCAGAAAAGGAAATGGAAGAAGCACCGGCAGGAAAATCAGAGGAGGTACTTGTTGAAAAGGAGCAACCACCACCGGACACTGGGAGAGCGTCAGAAGAACAAACTCTGGTAGGAAGGCCACCTCTCCCACCTCCATGGCTGGTGGAAAGCAAGAAAAGAAAAGCCCCATCCACTCCAACAGCCCCTATCTCTCTGGCCGAAATGATGGCCTTGGCTCAGGCCCCGCCGAAGACAAAGAAGGCCCGGATAGTTCATACCCTCCGAACTGGGCCGGGCGGAGAAATAGTTGCGGTAGTAGCAATGCCTCCCCTAGGTGCCGATAAAGCGATTGCAGACCCTGCAGACTATAATATCGCAGAGGTACACTTGGGTAAAAGAGGAAAGCAAGGTGAAGTAGACCTGCTGAAAGAAGCAGCAAGGGCAGTGGAGGCCCGATACGAGAAAGAGGCCCAGAGGCTCAAAGCAGAAAAAGAGAAGAATGCCAACCTTCTTGGGTTGTTTTATGAGCTGGCTAGACCCATCAGCGCCGTCCCTCCCCAGGCCTCCACCTCAGAAGAATTACCGCAGAGCGACATAGACTCCCTATGAGTAATGAAGAAGAAATCCCAAGCAGTTGATGAATGGGCCAATCTACAGATAGGAAACATCTGGCATTTCCTAGTATCCACTCTCCTGGATCTCTACATGGCCCGGCAAGTTGTTCACCATGCAGAAGCACTAATTGAACAGTGGGAGAGTGATACTGAAAATTACCAGGCGTGGAAGGCAGAGCTCGAAGAGCTCCTCACTCTGGGAGAAGATATGGTTTCTGAATCCGTAATTCTGGGTGAGGAATCATTTGATTTCGTAAGAACTCAGCACTCCAGACTGGACCTCACATTGGAGGTAACCAAGCAACTGGTAGAGTCCTTACAAGAGAAGGTAAAAAAAGTGAAATATTCTTTCAATTCATGTAAATCTTTTGTAATAAAGGCTTCCGGGATGGATCCCTTCGACGCAGATACTTATACTCCTGAGGAGTCAGTTTTGGAAAGTTTTGATGAAATGGTGGGCTCCCGATATCAATCTCTAGAGGGAATTGATGGGGCCAAAATGGTTAAGTTGACCAAGGTGGTGCTCAGAGGCCACGACGCCGCAAAGATGGTGGATGAGTTTAAAAGTGATGTTCCAGAACTAGGGGAACAAGTTGAGATGGCCAGATTCAGAAAGGCCATTTTGAAGAAGGTTGATGAAGACGGTATTTTCCGCCTCCTTCAGGCCTTTGGTGATAATAAACAGCCTTGAGCGTTCCCCGAGAACCGGGGAAGTTTGAGCATTCAGTATTCTTTATTCTTTTGGGGACGTAAGTTCCCGGATCCCGGAGTCCCGGATCCACAATTTTGTATTCTTTAAAGTGATCTGCGTCCCGGTCCCCGAGACCGACCGGTCACTTTTAGAGGTGGTTAATTAAGACTGTCAGAAGGTAGTTGTACATATTAAGAGGCATTGGCTCGATAGTTAGTTTTTGACAATGGTATTCTCAAGGCGCCGTTCAAAGGTACACCTGGCACATTGGAGACAGTGCGTCGCATTTCCCATTTATGAGGCATGTAGCCTCGATTCCAGAGGGACCTACTTTCTTCTTTCTTCTCTCTGGCTCTCTTCTCAAGGTCAATTCTTTCGATGTACATTCCTATCTTCTTCCTCTGACCTGGCAGACCTATTCCATCTCCTGGTCTTTTGTAGGGTGGCGTAGGTAGTACCGACCCCCAGATATTGTATTTTATTCAAATGCAGTAAGTTAGGGTTAGGGTTAAAGAGTTGTATAAATAGGCAAATCGACCCATTTCCAAGGGTCAGCAAAATTGATGATTTTGTTGTCCATAAGAAACAACAAAGTAATTTCTAGCTTGTTGAGTTGCAGAGCTCAATGCTCTTTTGTTCTGTTCTTAGTAGTTAAATGCTCCCTTGGAGCCACTATTGTATCACGCACCAGTGCTCGCTGGATTGAACATTAAT
>MU225705.1:1211295-1232983 GCA_018584345.1 Thuja plicata
AGGTTTGCATATTATTGAGTAGTTTAGTCTTGTTTATCATTTACATTCAATTATATGCTTGTTTAGCTTCCATGTTTTGAGGTATGCATAGGATATGTTAGGATAAGCTTAGTTTCTTAAGTTTATTCTTTTAGTTACATT
Source organism: Thuja plicata (assembly GCA_018584345.1). Lineage (NCBI taxonomy): Eukaryota > Viridiplantae > Streptophyta > Pinopsida > Cupressales > Cupressaceae > Thuja > Thuja plicata. Next base: position 1,211,437 of record MU225705.1, read on the forward strand.
TTTATGCATTACACCAAGAACTTAAAAAGAAGAAAGATCATGAATCCTTAATCCACTGCTAGATTCTAAGTTACTTACTGAATCTGGAGATAGGTACACCCACCTGAGTTTGTGGAGCTCAAAGTGAAGAAGGATTATATCCCTATTAATTAGCCTTATTCATCTACGAATCTGAATTGGGAATTGAGGGTAAAGCATTTATAGTTATTTTAATTGATTCTACAAGAAAAAGTGCTAACATGATTCATAATGGGACATAAGTTCTCATTGGGAGAGGTAATCACACCCTCTTTCTCTTTTTCTTTGACTGGTGATGTCTCTCTTATTGTAATCTTGGGGTTGACAAAGATTTGAGTCCCCAGGAGCTTGAGGATTGCTTTGTCCCTTTGATTTCAATAAGATTATATTTTCTTTGTGATCTCCTTTACCAAGAGTTTGCATCGAGTCCATACTCTTGCTAAAGTGGGGGCTAAATGTATCATTAGAAAATGGAAGCACTTCCATTTAGGATTGGTTTAGCCCTTCGAGTAAGTGGTTTGGGGTATTGTCAAGTGCCTTGAATGGGTCTTTGACTTAGAAATGTTTTTCCCCTATCCTGCCTTGTTTTCCACTTCCCTCCTACCTATTTCTGGTATCCTGCTATGAGATTTTGAGGTTCTTGACCTCAGGGTAAGGTAGACCTTTTGGGTCAAGTTAGGCTGTGACCCTGACCTAGGTCAGGGTCAACCTTGACCCTAGGTTGACCCTGACCTAGGGTCTAAATTTCAAGTTTCAAATATTTCTTGATGTCGGGGATTGGAAAGAATTATTTCCTACTTTTGGTCAGCTGTTACGGGCTCTGAAGTGGCAAATCTTAAAAATATATTTAGTATACTTCTACTTCTAGGAGTATGAGCCTGCTTGGAATTTAATTCTAATATGTCAGCCTCTCTAGAAGTTTGTGCCCTAGACTAGTATATAAGGAAGCCTTCTCCTCTCATTTTTAGAAGAGAGAATCCATGCATAATCTATGATCTATGCATAATTTATCAAAGTGATCATCTACTTTCAAGAATTCAAGCATTCAAGAATTCAAGATTCAATTCATCAAGGGGATCCATTAGTAGCCATTGAAGGATTCAAGATCTATGGAGCCCTCTTGTTGAAGATTTCTCCATCCATATCCTTTCAAGCTTCTTCCTACTCCAAGATCCATTCAAGATTGGTGTTGAAGATCTAAAGGCAATTGATTTGAGACATCCTACATTCTACATCCATTTGGAGAATCCATACTTGTGGATTCAAGGATTCGAATCCTCCATAAGGGTTTCAACATAAGCAACGTGAATTGTTCTATTTACTTTGTTTATTACTGTAATTTCAATTCTATTTCAGGGTTAATTCTAAAACCAGGGTTTGACCAAGGAAAACCCCCCATCCAAATTTAAAAAAAAAACTTTTTTTCTTGTAGGTACAAGTACGGAACATTGAATTATAGAGCAAATTTAGATACCCTTTTTGAAAAAATTTCAAGATCCGCAAACAGATTTTTTGTCAGCACAGTGGAGGTCATGGTCGACATAAAGGGGTACAATTGTGCCCTCATATTTGGGTCAAGGTCAACCTAGCTCAGAAAAGAAAAATATTTCTGGGTTTTCTCTGTCTTTATGTTTCCGTTCCAGATCTGGTTGCAAAATTTCTAGAAACACAGTATAGACACCAGAAAACTACAATTTCCAGATCTACTATACTTTGAGGTTAGTATTTATCTTCAATTCATTTCAATTAATATTTTAATCATTTCAGATCTATTACATAGTCTCCTCTAAAAATAGAATGTAAGGTTTTCCACTTTCTTCTTGTTTCTAATCGATTGATTCATTTATGCATTGACCATTTTCTTGTGGTTAATCAATTTGGATATTTCCTTTGTGAATTTGGGGCAAAGAGGAGAATCTTACCTTCCCCAAATTTTAATATGTAAAGGGTATTATTTAGATGTGCAAGTCTCTTGTACCCATTTCATCCTAAATAATACCTCTTTACATTTTTATATCTTTACATTCATTTTTATACCTTTACAGTTATTTGTAGGGTGTTTTGTTCAACCACTCTTGTAATGACCGAGGTCAATTTGGTGAAAAAATACTATAGTGTTTAGTTTCTTGTTTTTCAGTTTAGTGTGTGTTGAGGTAGTTTGAAAGCCTATGAAAATCCAACCAAGGCACTAGCAACCGAAGATGGTTAAAATGCATTAAGATGAAGTGCTCGGCTTACACTAGTGTTCGGGCAGTACCAGTGCTTGGTTTACACTGGTGTTCGGGTAGTAATGGTGCTCGGTCTAGTCAGTGATGTTGCTTAGTGATGTTGCTTGGGTTGCTTGGGGATGTTTCTCAGTGATGTTGCTCGAGGTTGCTCACTAGTGTTCGATTTGTACTAACACTTGGTGTTGATGCTCAGTTCATTCTGGAACTCGGTGTTGATGCTTGGTAACATCGATTAACGACCAAGAAATCATGGCTTTTGTCTATTATGACCATAATAGTCAATTGTAATAGCTCCTTACGTGTTTCCTTTGTCTTAAATGGGTAGTTACACCTTTTCAAGTGATGGCGAGGTTGCTTAATGATCGCACATGCCTTCATTTATGAGGTTGGTGAAATTTGTTGAAGGGCGCAGGATTTATAGTTGGATGTAATTTGTTTTCAGGGAGAGTATTTTTTTATAGAGATTCAAAAAATTAATAAAAAATTTGTAGAGTGTGTTTCTAGACTATCTTTGAGCATTATCTATTATAAGTCCAAGTATCTTAGTTTGTTTTCATTTTGCAAGTTTGTAATTTTTTGGGCCATTCTGGGTTGTAAATATCAAATGGCTCCTCAAGGTTCTTGAATCTGTGGTGAGAACCATGTGTCTGGATGGAATGTGAGAGGATCCCCTGTATATAGTTTTCTTTTCTTTGTTTCTTGTAGGAGAAGTGATAGTTATGATCTGGGAGTTCTTACCGTAGGCGAGCTTGGTAATGGTCCGGCTAGGAAAGAAAGTGAGAAGCATGTTATGAGTTGGTTTAGTTAGGATGAATCTACCCTTCTAGGTTCACTAAATGTGGAGGAAATATTTTTTTTTATGGGAACTGGTTCTTGCAAAGGAGGTAAATTCATTAGTGCTTTACTTGATTTAAGGATTGAGAATACTCTAGGAGGTCAAAGAAAGAGACCTCAGAGCAGAGTCAGGCTAACTGTGTAGAGAAATAATTTGTCCCCATCAATCCACCCATTAGAAACACTCTCCTTATTAGTACCACCTATAATTTTTCTAGTAATATGTGTAGCACTTGTAGAAGTACCGACATCACTTGACTTGTCTCTTGTCGCTTTATTTGCTTGTGTTGAAACTTGAATAGATTGTTGCTCCCCATAAAGTTCTCTATTCTTTCTCCTTGTATTTTCTGATATTGATAAACCAACATGATCTACCCCACAAAAATTTTCATTTTTCCAATTCAAGAGTGTAGTCTAAGATTGTTCTTCATGTTATTACATCGAGGCATCTTTTGAGGTATTTGGCTGTAAAATTGGAACACTCTGCACCATTAAAACTTGACTTATAACTACATTTGTACGTGTTCTGATTGTGGAACTAGTTGCTTGGAAAATAATACTTGTATTCCTGTGCAAGATTTTTTTTGTTCTAGTACTATCTCCTTTGAAGTGTTGGAAACATTTGGATTATATGGCTGATAAGGCCTGTTATTAAGAGGTATCTGGCATTTGTTGTTTTGTTGGTAAAATGGCATATTCCTAGCTTGATTATTTTGATATGAAGGCTAATAAGGGACCTGGTAAGGTCTGAAATTTTGGTTATGTTATTTTTAATATTCAAAATCTGATTTCCAATGTTTTTTAATAGTCCCTTTATCTCCTACAACTCAACAAATTGAGCTGGAATAGTGTTCCCAAGGCCATTAGACTATGAATTTGGTGCTAGTAATACAAGAGCAGCTGGAATAATAGCTAAGGGGGTTTCTTTTAAAGGCATTATTGTATATACTACAGGTTCCATAGGAAAAATAGGCATTGGGAGGCCTTAGGGCTATCTTTCTAGCTTGAATGAGGCTATTCTCAGCTCTAATGACTATGTCATAAGATCTTGGGAGTGTGTTTCTTCCCATAGATTTTCTCATGATAGTCATGTCACTGTTAAATTCCCTCAAATAATATAAAAAATAATGCTCAGAAGATGGCTTCATGGTTTGAGGAATCCTCTCCCATGACTTCTAAAATCTAAAGTTAAAGTCTAGTATTTGTTTGTGAGGAGCTCTCTTTATAGTGGACATCTGCTCCATTAATGAAAGATAATATGATCTATCCTTGAAAAAGTTACAAAGATCAATCCCTAACTGATCCCAATTTGTAATAGAGCCTGCAAAAAGCCTTCTATACCACTCTAATATTTTTCCTTTAAATGAAGCTTGTAGCAACCTCACAACAATTTTATCCTTTGTCACATGGTGTAAGACACATAGATTTGAAACATCTTGGATATGCTCAACTGGGGTAGTTTGATCCTCACCCAAGAAATAAGGAAATATTTTCAAAGAATCCTCTAGTATGTTATCATGCTAAGCTAAATTCAGTAGGCTACCCTGATTAAAGGCAACAAAATGGCATGCCATGGAAATTTTTAAAATTGGTCTTCTTAGAATAGAAAAAGTTGGAATAAAAAAGCTTGAAATTACAAAACTTGTACTGTCTGTATTGTCCTTTGGTCTAGGAGGAATTGATTTGGACCTCCTTGTGTAAACATGAGTTTCTGGTAATCTCTCAGATGATCTCCCCCTTTTTTTTGGCGGGCACAACTCAAAATACTCAAAAGGCAAAGAGCTACTTCTTGTCTACACACTTCTCATAAATTACATGCACTAATTTTATTATTATGGAACTCAGAATCACTAGATGTGTAACACTTTTTGCCTCTTATAGGTAAAATCATTTCTACACATACCAATAAAAACAAGTAAATGCAGCAAAAATAGAGCTAAAAACAACTCTAGCACCCCACCACGAATGCCAAAAATTGTTCTCTCAAAATTGTGCCCTACTAAGTTACAGACTTAGTACTTTGGAGAAAGATGGGAACTTTCTAGCTTTGTAGGTCACCTAAAATGGAAAGGACCTCCAGAGAAGGCTGACTTCCTATGGTATCACCTAAAAAATTATTCTAACTATACTTATTCAGAGGTAAAAGGTTAAGGGATAACATAAATTGAAAATACTTAAAGCTGAAATGAACTTTAAAACTTAAAGGAGGTGATACACCGAATTTTAAAAGATCAAGAAATACTTGACTAACTAGGCTCTTGATCGAGAATAACTAAGCTTTGAAATTGTACAACTCACTCCTACACATCCTTGCATCGATATTTCATAAAAAGGCTCTGAAGTTGAGTTTCTTAGAAGGAATTTCACTTCACAACTAAGATGCCTATACTTCTGAAAACACAATTAATGACCTCCAAATGATATGTTTCTCTACAAAAGGTACTTAAGATGAGACAAAACCACAAGGAAAACAAAGAATTCACTAGTGATTTTTATCAAATCATCCAAACACACACAAAGTACAGATGAACAAGAGGGCACATTAACTCATAAAGTTCTATCTCCAAAACATTTCACTGTATATCACATATCCAAGAATGAGTTACAAAAAAGAGCTCAAAATTGCTCAAGAAGTCAAGAAAAGTCACTAAATGCAGGAAGGCATCAATCATAACTGCCAAAAAATGAGTCAATAATGTGAATATATCCACTTTTCCTCCAAAGCCACCAAAATAGGAATTGGAAATTTCTTTTGGTTCGATTCAACCAAAAATCCTGAAAAATAGCTACTAAAACCTCTCCAAAAGGGCTCCAATGTGATGAAAAAGTCAATCCACATAAACTTCCTTCATAAAGACTCATAAAAATACTCCATCCCATTCAAAATGAGTCAAATTAGGCTCCTAAATATCATCAATTTTTTGAAAGAGTCATTCAACCTCCTAGATGACATCCAAATGTTTAGCTAACTATTGCAAACCAAGTCAAAACTCCCTAGACCACTCCTAGATCCATGACACTTCTTGGTGTAGGACCACCTAAATGAACCAAGTGTTCCTATGGAACCTAGGGTTTCCATTAAGGTCCTAAGAGGCCTATAGTTATGTTAGAACAATGGGTTAATCATTGGACTCCTTTGTAAGACCATAGTTCCAAGATTGGCATCCTATGAGCCCTTGGTCAAATATTGGTCAATGATGGTCCAAAATTTTAGGAATAGGTTATTTTTATTTTTTTCATGTTTGGATCCACTAGGGATCACAAAAATAAGGTTGAGACCAAGTTTGGTCATCAAATTTTCAAAATATGCAAAAGTTGCTCAAAAGTTGTCAAGCAACTTTTGAGCAAACTTGAAAACTTTTTGTAAAACAACTCCCAAATGGATAATTAGTTAAAATATGTTATGTAACCATTGGGAGTGCCTACAAAAGCCCTTTCAGGTGGGTGGTAGGCTAATGATGTAAATTTGGCATTTGAAATCAATAAAATATAACCATTTCTCTGCAAATCCCAAGGACAGTCGATCAATATGGATTGGTACGGACAGAAGGACGTGAAAGCATGACACCAAAATTTTTTTATTGTGAACCTTCTTTCATTTTCATTTGGTTTCATGTGTTGATCAACCATACTTTAAAATTTATTGAATTTGTAATCCCACTGCCCAGTTTGTAGGCCCTAAATCAGGGTTTCCTAAAGAATTGAGTGTATTTCTCTTTTCCACCATGGTAGTTCAATGACCCTTGGTGGAAAGCATGTTTTCATAATTTTCTTTAAGAATTTGTAGGATAGGTTCACCAAAATGCAAGGGGATGGGCTTGTCATGATGCCCTAGGTGCGTATTTCTATGTATGCACCATTCCAGAATTAGGAAAACAAGCATAACTCTTGTTTGGGGATTCATTAGAGGCCCTAAATTAGTGGAGGAGACCCTTGTACACACCCTCATGTGATACAATCATCAGTTTGGGAATTGGATTCATTCAAAAGGCACTTGTAGTGCAAGTGTAGGCCTAATTAGCCCTAATTGTAGAAGCATATTGGTGTGTCTTCCTATCTCTCCTTCAATTCCATGTTTTGGGGCTTAAGTCCAAGATCTTAGGCCATAAAGGGTCTCTGAATCCCTAATTAGTTAAGGGGGTTATGTGGAAGAATCTTGATTAAGATCAATTTTCCTTCGGGAAAAGGGTACAAGCCTAGTATTGGGTTTGTGAAGCAACTATGTCATATGGGTTGCAAGTGAATGAAAGAACCATTGGAACTATATGTTAGGGACCTAAATAGACCAAACCTATGAGTATAGGTCACCCCTGGTCCTATAAGTCACTTTTGGGGTATTGTTGAGAATTTGGGTCAAGTGCTTGTGAAGCCAACCTTGGTAGTTGGTGTTGTAGGATTGGTGAAACCTAGTGATTAGGTTACCCTTGGGGTATTGGGTTGTGATAACCTTAACCAAGTCCTTTTCCACACTTGTGATAAGTGTGAAGCACTTTGGTTTTAAAGAGTTAGGCGTTTGGTGTGCATTGCCCTATTTGAGTCATTTGGAGGCTTCCTACTGCCCACTTTGCATCACTTCTTATTAATGTCATTCACATCCCTCTTTGACTATAATAACTTAAACATTAATTCCTAGGTAAAATTTTTTCATATAAGTTAATATATATTAAGAGGTTTATAATTTACCACTTAATACATATTAATACATTTAAATAAGATGCAAAAATTAAAAATCTTTTATTAATATTATCCTCGTTTGACACTTAATTAATATTGACTAAGTAGAAATTTATTACTTAGGAAATATTAATTTAAGATTTAAGTTAATGGAACAATATTAAATATAAACAAAAGCTAAAATACCCCACGGTATTAGCTTATGAAAGACAAAAAGAACCTACGCCCGTTTGTTTCGTGGAATTGACCACGATTTGGCATTTCTGAATTCTGAAATTGTTCAATAGAGTGTTTGTTTCCAAAATAAAAATTTGGAATAGGTTTTTGCAAATTCTAATTTTGGGCCATTTTGAGCATTCCACAATTTCACCTCAGACCCTGGAATTGGAATTGAAAAGTGGAATTGGAAATGAGAGTATTATTTTGGGAAGGAAAATCCATTCCCATGTTTGTGTTAATATTATATTGCTATAAGGGTGTGTGTGTGTGTGTGTGTGTGTATACATATGAGTATATATACACACATGAGTGTATATACATACATGTATATATATAGTATATATACATATATGTATATGTAGACACCTAAAAATGGACAGGCTTGTGACTTGACATTAAAAACACTAATTTTCATCTATTAATTAATGGTTTTTTTTCATTAATTAATCATCTATTTTCCTCAAAATTCATTCCCCAAATCATCTATTCAAATTCTCAAAATTAATTAAATAATTAATTTTATTTAATTAACTAACCTTAATTTATTAATTACCATTAATCAATTAAATTCAATTTCCTATAGTTTAAATTCAAATATTTAAACGTACTAATTAAATTCTTCCAATTAAATTAATTTAATTTCATCAAATAAAGAAATTCTAAATAAAAAATAATTCAATTATCTCACATGTTGAAAACATTAATTAAATAAATGAATTAAATATTCATTTATCTTCAAAGAGATAACTCCAACTAGATCACATGGGTTACTCCACCCATCTCTCCAATTCACATGGGTAACTCCACCCACCTCTTCAGTTCAAAAAGGTAACTCACAATTAGCTCTCCAGTCAACCAAACTCTATCTCCTCTTTACCAATTGAAGAGGTGGAGATTACTGATGGATTCTCCAGTTCCTTTTAATCTCAACCGTTCATCTCCCTATCTCTGGGATTGATCTCAACCATTCATTTCATCCCCATTTCCTATATAATAAACCCTTCACAACCATTTGAAGGATCTAGGATTTCAAGCTCTCATGTGCCATTAATCTATCAGTTTGGTTCTAGAATTCAACTCATCTTTCTATCACACACACACATTTTAAATATCAAATTCTCGACGCTTCTCAAGTCATAGACGCTGCCCACACTAATACTAAGCATCAAAAATAGAGTTTTAGAAGGAGTAGAGAGAGACAATAGAAGCTTCAAGCACTTTGGGGGTTTGTATTCATTTGTTTTCCTTTCTTTTCTTGTACATTTGATTGGTTATGTTTTAAGTTATTTGTTATTGGTAGCTTTGTTGTATTTGATTTATATCATTGTAAACCGTTGCTACTAACCCCTGCCTTTCAAAAGCTTGGGAACCATGAATCACGATTAAGGAGGTGTACATTTTTGGTGAACCCGACGTGAATCAAACAACTCAAATATCTCTTGCAGATGATAGACAAAATCAATTAGCTATGGCCATATGGTTGCAGATCTCAAAATCCATCTTTTTCTCGATATCTATTTTATTTTACAATCGCTGCTATTCTACCGCAATTGACTAGTTTAATACCGTAACTGATTGTAGGTTTTCGCATTGATATTCTATCATCTTCTATCTTTCTATCTTCTGGTATTGTGCCGCAATTGATTGTATTTGACTGTAGTTACCTATTGTTTGTCACAATTGCCTATATTTTACCGTAATTGTCTGATTCGTGCCACAATCGAACGCATCTTGCCACAGAGGAAAGTTATTTGTCTCAATCACCAATAATGTACCGCAATTGACCATAAATTACCGCAATTGAACAAATAGTGCCACAATCAACTCAAAAGCTACATTTCTATTTTTTTTTCTTAGTTTTCGTGTAGGGCTAACTGACATTGAATGAAAAAGAAGGTAATCAGATGCATACCAGGTGCTAGAGCATTAAGAGCTGCAAGAAGGAGAACCATCAACTATTGATCACAACAAAGGGCTATTCTCGCAATCATAGATGAGGATCAAAGTGAAGCATACACAAGGTACATTGATTCAATTAAGAGATTCATAGGTAAGTATAAAGTCACCATCAGTTTCAGCAATCTCAATAATCCTGGAGTTTCTAGATATTCTGTTGTTTTTGATTGAAATCTTTTATTTCGTGAGATACTAAACACTTTCTTTGACAGGTAAAAATTGAGGAGGCAAGATAACAATACAACTTAAAATTTATTCACTTGTTGATTTGGGTTTAAAAAGAACACTATTTGTCAAAACATCTCACATCTCACATTTCAGATTTGGGCTTAAAATTGACATGGAGACTAAAATTGAATAAGGCAAAGAATCTCTCAATTTGGTGCATTAAAATTGAACAAGAAATCAACACCTACTTTTTGGGCTTAAAACTGAACACTTGTGCTTGTATGGTGGTGTAGCTTAGTTCACATTTCAAAATTTTGGAGCTTAATCAATTTACCTTGTGTCTTGAGTTTTGAGTGCAATTGCACAATCTATTAGATTAGACACCTTTATACTTTTTAGAAAGGCTTGTCTGGGGAATGCGCTTCTTCCTCGGAGAATGACCTTAAATTGGTAATCCTTCTGATTGGTATATAAACAAGGCACAAACCAAAGTTCTGTCTTATCTAGCCAAGCTCGGGTGAGGTGTGTTGATGATAGTCTGGATCGGGTGAATATCCCTAAGGAGCCAGCATGGTCAACTAGGCTCTTAAGTGAGTCACACACATACAAATTGATTGGATAGATGACATAGACCCTTACTAAAACCTTGTTAATTAGAGGCCAACCTGATCTACCTCTGAATAGATACCTTATTATAGTGTAAGGGTTTACAAAATTTCCCCCCAAGATTCCCAACATATGTGTCCCACAGTATTTGTGTAGTGAAAGAGATCTTCACTCCACAGAAATAATACCTGGCAATGGCAAAAACATGGGTGCCTACATCATGGACCTTCGTGTCCTAGTAGTATGAAAATTTCTATGTGTGCTAACATACATTCAAGCATTGGGCCTATAACATTGTATTCTAAAGCCATTGACCTAGATTAATCTGACTGTTCATTATTGAGACCTCGTGATAACCATGCAACTTGAAAAAGTTGTAGAACATACACATTGTCAGTCTTCATTCTCCAAAAACACAGTGTCTATTATGATTGTTCTTTGATTAGTCTCTAAAACACAAAACAAACATCCAACTTTCAAAAATGAGTAAAATGTGTTAAATTCTAGGGTTACCAACATTTAACTATCTTGCAAATCAGAAGCCTTGTTCCAGAAAATCAAAATTGTCAGACAGTGATACCTATCTTCTAGTCCTTTTTTAGACTATTTCCTATTTACCACAATTGCCCCCATTTTGCCGCAATTGATGAAAGTCTGTCGTAGTTAACTTGTTTATTGCTGCAATTGACTTGTTTATTACCACAATCGGTGATAAAGTACCGCAATCAACCGTTCACTTTGCCGCAATCGGTAGAACTGTGCCGCACTTGACCAGAGATATTTTTCACCTATTTTAAACCTAAAAACCTTGAAAGAACTCTTCATTTTGTGTCAAAGACAAGTGTCTATCCCAGAAAAATGTGAAAAACATTGTGTGAATCTCTAAATATTAAAGATCATCCCTTCTTTGAAAAGCATGATTATTGTCTAAAACATTGTTCATTTGAAAGCTCAGACTCAAAATATTTTGATCTTATCATATCAAACATCTCATCATCTCTATCAAGTGACTTTGTCCCAAGAAAATGTTGACAAATCTTATCTTTTACATCATCACAACTTTGAGATCAAGATAAATCAATATCTGTCCTTAGAATTACCCTTGTCGAAACATAAGTCAAACTTTCCTAGAAAGGTTATTCTTTTCTGTTTGCTTTATATCACTTGTTTTAGTTAAAAAATCTGGACCACAAAATGTCTCAAACACCTCATGGAGGGCCTTACATGAGGTCAAAGGCTAGAACACAATTTGATGAGTCATATATCAACAAATTCCCCGCTTGAGAAATATATATAGAGAGAGAGAGGATGACCCTTTCATAAACACCAGTTCTGCTCTGTTCATTGAACAACCCCGTGGGTCAACTTTTTTCCAAAATGTCACAGAAGAAGAACTTGAGGATATAGAAAAAGATTCTTATTCCATACAAGTAGTTGATGTTGTTGTAGAGAGGAATTCTGAATGTTACTTGGCCATGCTGATAAAGAAGGGAGTCAAACTCCCCACTGAATTCAGAGTGTCAACCATATGGCTCGAAAACCCTCTCGCAGGTCAAAACACTACTCAGTCCTCTTAGATACTACCTATTGTTTCTCAAATATTCCCACCATTGACAACACCCACATTGGCACATATGATACCCAACCAAACCAATTGCACAAACCAAGCAAGCACATCTTCCACTCAAAGCATGACAAGCTTGCAACTAAGTGCACCCATGGTCACTAGTATGCCTCCACCTTCGGTCTCATGGCTTGGACATTCAAGCTCTCATGCTATGTCTTTCATCCCACCAAATACCAAATATTTTGAAACTATACCACTACTGTAGTCAATTCCTACTAGTCTTGGGATCAACACCTCATTCCTGTAGGGATCCGTCTCTGCAGGTATGACTTACAGTCAATGCCCACCCAAGGCTACACCTTTGCCCATTCCAAAACCAACCCAACCTCAGCAGCAACAACCCCAACTTCAGTTGCCACAATTCCAACCCCAACAATAGCAAACCCAACTTCATTTGCCTCAAATCCAACCCCAGCAACAACAACCCTAGCTTCAATTGCCTCAAATCCAACCCCAGCAACAACACCCCCAACTTTAGTTGCCTCAAATCCAACCCCAGAAACAGAAACCCTAGCTTCAGTTACCACAATTCCAACCCCAGCAACAACAACCAGAGCCTCAGCAGTAGCAATATCAACCCCAACAATATCAACTATAGTTTCAAATACAATAGCATTCCCAATCCCAACAATAAACACATCGAAACCCACCATAGACTACTCATGTGCCCCCATTTCAAAATCATGCGGTGGGAAATCAATATCAAGCTCCCAGGATGAAATCCTATGTTCCTACTCAAGGGATGTAGAGGTGCAGTCTCATACCTACTACAACACAGAGGAACATCATCACACATCAGCCTCAGTATCAAACGGACATGTTGATGCAACAAATGCAAACCCTTCAAACCTAAATGATGGATATGCAAAATTAGGGGCAAACTAAATCCTACATAGTAGAGGATTTATACCCATACCCCTTTGACCACTCTCTTCACATATATCCATTCCCAACTCACTTCTCAGTACCAAAATTTGAAAAATATAGGGGCAATACCAACCCTATTGAACATATCTAAGAGTTTTTTGCTAGTTGCATCGAAGTCGCACATGATGAGACATATTTAATGTGAATATTCCCACAAAGCTTAGACAAACTAGAAATGGAATGGTTCTCACATCTACCTCATGGCATTTAGTCTTGGGGTGAACTGGCTGAAAAGTTCATCGCTCACTTCCATCATAACATCGAGCGCAAGGTCAGTATCAAGGACCTTTACAATATCAAACAGAAGTATGGAGAGTCTTTTGTGAAATTCCTACAGAGATGGAGGAATACTTCAAACCAAATAATGTATGATGTACCTGAACAAGACCTAATAGTCATGTTTTTTGACAATCTGATTCCATATATGTCATTCACAAGAGAATTGTAGTTAGCTTTGAACATCACACAACTCATCGAACAAGGAGTTAATTGTGAGAAGAACTTAGTCAAATGAGGAATCCTTGCAGATCCAACCCAAATGAATACAAACAAAAATGCAACGAACAAAGCTAAGTGGTGGAACAAAAACAAAAATGTCACCAATGATGGTGTCATTGATGTGAAGATAGTCAACTATGCACAACCCAAAGTGTCACTACAAGGTGCACCAGTGGCCAACCAACAACCCACAGGGCCCACTGCATACACTCAAAACCAACCTCCCCCTGTCCAAGTAGCCATTGTGTCAAATAGTCAATAGTAGACTCAACGCAAACCACTGTTTCAATTCCAACAATGAGATTTCACACCATTAGAAGAGTCGATAGAATCAGCTTTGCAAAAAATGATACAATCCAACACTATCACTCTCTCAAAAATTAGGGAATTTGAACAAGGTGAAAACAAACCAAGGTGGTATAATGATAATGACTTCTGTGAGTTTCATCAGGTGAAAGGACACAAAACACCTAACTGTTATCGATTGAAACACGCTATCGAAGATCTGATTGACACAGGGGTCATCAATGTAACAAATACCCAAGCCAAAGGAATAACTGATCACACTATATTCAATGATACATTTTATGATCACAATAAAGGGAAAGCCTCTAGGTCTGGTGGATCGTCCAAACAGGTCAGCTATACATATGCCAACAGTGATAATGTCATCAATTGCCTCAATCCTTCAGACAGCTATGTGGCTACGATCACTATCAAAGACCAAGGTAACATATGTGTTGTAACCACACGTCACACCAGAGTTGTCTTGCAAGGAGTAACTTCCTCTTCTGATACACCCGCTGACTCTCAAGAAAACCCAGATCCAGAGACAAGCCTGGTGGATCAACTGAAGCGCACACCTACCCAGATCTCCATGTTTGACCTATTGCACATATCTCCACAGCATATATTGGCACTTGACCAAGCCCTTCAGAATGTAGCTGTCCCAAGGAACATTACACACAAAAGCTTCCAAATGATGGTTAACCATATAGCTACTAAAAACACATGCAACATTCACATATCATGATGTATCGCCGCATAAACCCCTGCATAATGATCCTTTGCACTTGCTTGTCCAAGTCCACAAAAGCGTTATCTGTAGAGTTCTTGTTGACGGTGGGGATGGATTAAACATCTATAATCTAAAGTTGATCAAGAAACTAGGCTATTCAGAATCAAGAATTGATGTAACAAGGAGGATAAATATCAGAGCTTACAATGGAGAGGAAAGATCCTCTAAAGGTATTATCATTCTACCTGTCTGTATTGGACTAGTGGTCAAGAACACTCCCTTCCAAATCCTAGATCTTGAGTTTGGATAAAACATGTTACTAGGGAGACCATGGATACATGAAATGCAAGGTGTACCTTCAACATACCATCAATGCATCAAGTTCCCACACTAGGGAGAAGAAGTCATCATAGAGGGAGATCCCAATCCTTTCCAATACTGTAATGCGGTCCAAATCAGCACTAATAACCAAGTACCCTCAAACCAAGATGCAAGCATCCCATCCTCTTTAGATTCAAGTCCTAAGGATGTCACATGGAAAGAAAGAAAGATATTCATTACCGACAAGGGTTGTGGTGAATACAGCTACGAGGAAGCTTTCACTATCACGAACATGCCTCAGAGGCCAAGAACTTATGGCAGGCCACAACCTATTATTATAATAGAAACTCCACAGCCTGTTCTATTCAGATTTCCGCCCACAACCTTTGTCTGATGGGGAGACATTATAGAAGAAAACCCCTTTGAACAAGATATCAATACATGGTTATACCATGATCCACAAGAAACACTTCAACAACCCTTATCCGTATCAAACTATGGAAATGGTTATATAATGCTACAAAGATTCGGGTATGATGGTACAACTAGTTTGGTGGCAAGACAAAAAGGCTTAATGGAATTGTCTCTCCTACCAACCCATAGAAACAAGTGAGGGTTAGGCTATGGGCAACAAAGAACTAGCCCTATAATCCAAGACATCCAAGTTGATCAAGAACAAATAGTAGAGATGCACCAGGGGAAAAACTCAGAACATGTCTTAATAAGAAACACACTCCAATAGTTGTTGCCCACTGAAGAGAGAACCACTCAAACCTGAATAAACCTCAACACACTAGTAGAATTTGGCAAATAAATGACTAGGTGAATAAAACATTTAGTCATGTGACTAAAACTGATCATGTTCTACCATTTTTTTGCAATTCACAAATATAAATGACTAAATAAATGACCAATTTGGTCATCGGGTAAAATGACTAAATAAATGACCAATTTGGTCATCGAGTAAAATGACCGAATAAATGACTAAATAAATGACTAGAGAAATGATCATATAAATGATTAAATAAATGACTAAATAATTAATCGCCCTTATAATAAAAATGACTAAATAAATTTTCAATAGTCCTTTACACATTAACATTTAATAATATCATATACTCATATTCTTAGAAGTTGCATTTCACCAATAATGTGTGTTCACCAATAGAATTATTGTGCGAACATTATTCCGGTCACTATTTGCCAATATCTCTAAATGGTAACTATTCTCGTTAGATTAAGGTTGCATTTTAAAATTCATCTAAATGCCTAAATAAATGACTAATTTGGTCATCGGGTAAAATCACAACTTTATAATTATAACATTTAATTATATAATCATAGACTAATACATAACTTATTAGTCCCATTTCACTAGTAACACTTGTTTTCCAATAGACTTTATATTACGTGAGAAATCCATTTACACTTGTCTCATGCTAGAAATTTGACTTTTAGATGATTTGATCAAAATTGATTGATAAACACTATTAATTAATTAGAGATATTATAATCATAATCAAAATAAATAATTTATTGCATCAAACGAATTTTCAATTATGATTTATATTTTCTTAGAATTATTTGTCTTTTTCTTTTTAGGTTATAAGAGGGTTTATGTGTTAGAGGAAGTTTCTTGATTCACAAGGTTTCAAAGGTGTATTTTATATGTTAAATGGGTTTTTCATTTGTTTCAAATCTTAAAAACTTCACCATTTAGGATTTTACAAGTATCCTTTTAAAATAAAAAGAAGATTTGAGTTTCACTTTTGAAAAAGCTTCACGGTTCCAAAGCCCAACTCGAGTCAAAGAATTATTACATAAGAGAATAATTTAGAATATTTTTTAAGACAAAATTACTATATCATCTTAAATATTTAAATTATTAATTTTGTTATTTTAAATTAAACATTAATACTAATTTAATTTTCTTCAATTAAAAAATTTACACAAAAATTCAAGCATTTTCAATAGGGGCAAAAGATAAAAGAATGGCGGGAAGTGAATTTATAACATGTAGTTGTCGTCCATGCACAAGTTGATTGCGAGGAAGATTGGACATCCGTTGCAGAGACTGCATTGTCATTTCATATACTTTTCCACCAGTTAATGGAAAGGAAACCCCTGATGATTATGTCTTCAAGGTCAATTTGTTGGCCATATTTGTTTATTTATTTAGGGTTTTATTTCAATCTTGATTTTGCTTGAAGAAATTTTTCTTTACCTAGGCTTTCATTACCATTTCCATTTTTCTTGAAGAAAACTTAGTTTACCTAGCATTTCATTATGATTTTGATTTTGGTTGAAATTTTTTTAGTTTATTTAATGTTTCATTTTAATGTATTGACGAAAAATGAAAATATAATATGACTTTGTCTGTGTCATTGAGAGTGAAAAAAGAGACAAGCCGCTCACTCCCACCTCAACTTGGAGAGCAACAAAGAGGCTCACCAAGATCACGACGATGTATAAATATTTAAACCAGGTATGTGATTTGTATGGCTTTGAGAATGCAAGGTTTCAATTGTTGAGATCATTGTGATCTATGGTCTTTGTCAATCACACAATTACCATTTGTCTTGAGCATTGCCATTGTTTTGAAAACATTCCTTATTCATTTCCATAAATATTAGGGCTGAAACTTTCCAGGGTTTCCATTTTCTCTCATGTGCCATGGTCATCTCACTCAAAACCAAATGCAAACGAAAGTTCACCGAGTCTACTACAAAACTTCAAGGTTTCATAATTTTTGGACGTTTAGAGTCAAAGTTATACACAAACCCTTTCCAGAAAATAAAGCAAATGTATACGGTGTATTTTTTCCACCATGGATCCCATAAATATTGACTCCAAAAAGTCCTGTGAGTATAGTAAGAACAAGGCCCCCTCCTCCAATTACTGTCATATTATGTATAATGCGTATACTTTTATCCCGTGCATACATATCCAGTTGTGATAGTAAGAATCCCATAAAAAATAAGCATTTGGCATAGCCTACATATACATGAGCTTAGCCCTAAAATTATACCTGTAATAATTCTCACATAGTGTTCTCATGACATCTTGAACTGTGAAGAGGCAGTCTCTAACAACTTCTTGCTCCACAATCATCTCCCTTGTGCTTTTTCTCACTTTTTCTAAGATTTCTTGGGTGGCTCTACCAGTTAAATGTTCAGAAAGCTCGAAAACAATTTCCTTTCTAGCATGTAGAGATCATTTCACTCTAATCACATGCACATAGATGTTCCTAATCAAGGGCATTCTCAAGTTTAAATTGTGATTTTATTAAGCTACACATGATTATGTAATGTAACAAATCATAGCAAACTCAACTTATTGATGCAGCAAGAAATATTGTGTTTGTGATAGAAATGTAATACAAAGTAAAGGAAATTTTTTTATTCAAATGTTAAGATAAATGTTTTATCACCTATTGCAGCTGATTTTGAATGCCTTTTATCATAGCACTCTTTTTGTTCGACCATACCTGTTAGTTCAGCTATGGGCTCCTTTAAAAAAAACTAGATTCTCATATAAGGTAATTTATCAATCAATATTATCAAATGTCCAATATCATCTTGACATTATGTTTGGTCATCACTGTATGTGATCATAATCATTTGTGCATTTAATGTTTTCTATCACTAGCAGGTCCGTCTAGAGACCCACTAATGAAGCAGTAGTTGATCACCATCGGTCTTGTTTGGGGTCATGGAAAATGAATAAATATTATCGTGGTCATATTCATTGCTTGTGGTAAAAGATAATTTCATGCAAAAGAGATAACAGTCATATACCTCTAATATTAAGTTGATGTATTCAAAACTAAATATTAAGAAACATATTTATACCAAAGGCTATCAATTCATTCAAAGTCTTCATCAGGTTAAACCCTGTCAATTATTCCTGTTGGAGCAGCTATAATTATATGGTTTTCCAAATCAATAAATACAATGCAAAGTAAAAGAATTGTTCAGGAGACCTGTTATTCTTTTGGAAGGCTTTGTGATAGCAAGGAGAAAATAAGTGATATACACTAACCTATTTTGAATCCAATATTTTCAACCTCCTCCTTATAGGTGATTTGTTCGATAGATAGCATGAGGCATATTTGTTTGCATTTTCGTAGGGTATTGTGATTGTAAGTTATTGCAGTGTTCAAGAATATTGTAATCAGACATAGAAAATAAAGCCAATGGAAAGTCAAACTACCAATGACAAGCTGGTGTAGTTTACATGACTAGGAAGGTTATAGCATTAACATCAGTTAAGTTCAGAAGATAATGAAAACTTAATAATTGTTTTCTGCACACTAATAGATCACAAAAGAAAGAATTCAATATTTTGACCTTTAATAGCAATCTTAAAATCAACAAAGGCTGAGAATAAAGGTAAAAAGATCCCTTCAAGAGAAAAACTGAAGAGATCTCAAACCAGTGATCAACAATCTTTCTTGAGGCAGTTGTTCCTTCTCAGTTCATATAGTCCTCTGATAGAATAAATTGATTTGTTTTATTGTCCTTGCAATTCTACAACTTGCTATGAGGAAGAATCGATTCACCTACTTCTTAAAACCCCTTAAACCAGATTTTGAATTGTGCCTTCATTTTTTACATTCCAAAAAACCCTAGTGTTTAATTATTTTTCATAACCCTATAATATCTTTGAAATATGGTTCGTGGTGGAGTGAAAAAATGTGTATCAAAATCTTGATGTCTTGTTTAATGCATGATCCTCCCCTTAGCCTACATAACATATTTGATCCAGTTTCAAATGTACAACATCAAGGACTTGCAATGTTAAGAGAGATGAATAAAGAAAAAGAAAAATAGTTGGTACATTTGAATGAGCTCTGTAGACCTTGGAGGTATGCAAGTGGGGGAGATAATTCTCAAGAACACCATGGATGGCCTGCTAAATAGAAATGAATAATGACCTATATCCAAGGTGAATTTCTAATCTATCTTAACTTCTTCATGCAAGGTAAGACCAATTACTTGTGCACTTCCTTTCCTATTAACAGACAGTCCATTCAGTCCATGTTTATCTAGCTTGTGCATCTCTTTCCCCAACATGAAGTTAGTTTTAATAGGAACAATATATGTTTCTTAAATCTATATCTATTTTTGGTTTTTTTTTTTTCCTTTTTATATATTGGACCTCCTTCACATTTATTCCATACATCATTGATATAAGAATCCTTATTCTCCCATTTTTTAGAAGACCTTTGTTTTCCATGAATAAAAAATGTAGATTTAGGCTCTACTAGCCTGAATTGCTGGGCATCACTTCCATTTGAGGCTTCAATGTGAACCTGCTCCTGTACATTTTTTTTGTCACCTAGTACCAAATTTCCATGACTCGGACCCACCCATGACTCGGCAAGGACTACTCAGCCCGCGACTCGCCTAGGACTCGGCAACGACTCGGTGATGACTCGGCAACATGAAAAACAAAGATTTTTTAGGATTTAAAACTTGTTTTAGGCACCCATTATTGAGTAAAGCTTAAAAACATTATAAAATCATCAAATAGAAGCTAGTATGATCACATACATAAACATACATCCATCGCATAAGTACAAACATAAGTTGTAGCTGAAGGAAATAGAAAACATAGATATGCAGAATTATAAATAGTGTCAAATGTATATAAGATCCATGAAATCCATGACATCAAATGTTCCCAAATATATGTGTAATAAAAAACAAGTCTATGGCTCAGGCTCTGGCTCAGCCTCATCCTCATCCTCAAAGTAGTTTGTCTCCTTCCTAGAAAGGTGTCTGAGGTAGGTCCTGGATGACTGACAAGCCATAGCCTCTACTCGTGAAGTGCCACTCTGATCAACATCAGCTGCAGTGGTGGTTGGTCATGCTCTATCCTCCTCCTCTTCCATAGCCACAACCTCAGCCTCTATGTCTGCCTGGTCAACCCACTCATGGTCCTCCTTAGTGAAGACAGGATCAGTAGACTCAATGAGCCACTCAGACTTGAGATCTATCTCTTTTAGAGTGATCGGAGAGGAGTCAGTGTCCAAAATCTGTCTGGTCCTAAGACAGAGGTTGTAATGAATGAAGACAAGATCATTCAACCTCTCCATAGACAATCTTTTACGCCTCTTTGAGTGGATATGCTCGAACATGGACCAATTGCGCTCACATCCAAAAGTGTTGCATGGCTGACTCAAAATACGGATGGCAAGTTTTTGAAGATTTGGGGTTGAAGGCCCAAACATTTGCCACCATCTATCTGAAATAAGAAAAAGAAAAAAAATATTTCTAAGTTCCAAATTTAGTGATAGATCTAAGATTATAAAATCAAAATTTTTTTAAGTCTTTAACATATATTTTTACCTGGCTTCAATTGTGTCCTACCATCTTTGCATATCTGGCTTGAATAAAGGATCCCTTCTTCATTACTATATGCATCTATCTCTTGCAGTGTAGCTGGGTT
>MU225705.1:1235213-1245552 GCA_018584345.1 Thuja plicata
AAACCCTACGTTTTTGCTAAAAAAAAATTTAAAAGCATGTTTGCATTTTTTCCTTCAAAAAATAATTCTCTCATTGTGAACAATCTACTTCTCTCATTGCGAACAATCTACTTCTCTCAACTCATTTTGAAAGTTAAACTTAAAAACAAATTTTTAAAAAAAATGGAAAATCCATAAACATGCAACAAAAAACCAACAAAATCTTCAAAATGTAACACTTACCTCTTTCAAATGTGTTGAGAAGTCTTGGAACAGCTGCTATGGACTCCTTGATACGCTCGATGCAAATGTATGCCTCCCAGAACTGATCTTGTGCACTCCTTGCTATTTTCAAACCCTTGGCCTCTTATTTTCCTTCCCCTCTCTCACTTTTCCTCTCTTTTCTCCTAGCAAGCAAAATGAAATGCCTTGAGGGCAAATTAGAAGACACTTATGGAAAAAAATAAGAAAAAACTTTTAGTTTTTAGTTTTTTTTAAGTCATGAAACATGACTGCCGCGGCCGGATCATGGACCACGGACTCGGTGAGTCATGGCATGACTCGCATGACTCGCGAATCATGCGAGTCATGACCCATGACTCGCCGAGTCATGGAAACGGGTCATCATGACTCGCCAGCCATGACTCAACCCGTGAGTCATCATTACTCGCATGACTCGCGGCGAGTTATGGAACTCTACCTAGTACTAAATCTTCATAGTTGAGATTGGATACACTTCCTGTAGGCCCATCTCCATTTGACCCATCACTATGTGACTTCACCGAAGCTTTCTTTCTTTAAGTCATCTCTACACCACCCTATTTGATCAAAGAGAACTAAATTATAAAATGCATTTTAACATGTACAAATTACCAATTAAAAACTGAAGATTATAAAATTCAGGAAGTCTAAATTGGGAAACCTCATTAGTGCAAAGATCTTGTTTACGTTGAATAAAAAATCTAAAATGGGAAACCTGATATTAAATATTTGATTATAATCATATTTATTATACTTTTATTGACTGACATATACATAGTGAATCTTACATACACACACATTGGTTCAAAACTCTTTTTTTCCCTTCTTTGGTTTGAAAATGAAGTTGGTTTTAGAGTGTAGGAGATAAATATGAAACTTTGTTTTGGGGGAATTGCTTTTTTCCCTTTAATTTTCACTCACCCAGCTGTGGTCAGGTTTTTCCTATGAGACTCACCAAGTTTGAAAAGTACCTAATTGTTGAGTCTCACAGACCTGCGCTCACCTCATGACTCACAAAATTTGGGAGAGTCTGGTAACTTTGATAGCACACATTTCTGCTGCCATCATCAAATTTAGGTCCATAGTTTTTCAATTCTTGAAACTTATCCCTAAGTCCATTTATATAATATTTCTATTTCTATTACCCAAATTTGGATCCATGGGCCCCTCTAGTCCCTAAAACATGTCCTATGCCCTCCCCTTCCCCCATTCCCAAACTCTGTGAAACATAAATTATTTTGGTTATTCAAAATAATAGACTTGACAATGCCAATTCAAATCATGGTTTTTGAAGTTCGGTGTTGTCCTTGGAAAGTGGCTATCCTTAATTCTATTGCTATGGGTGGTTAAACTTTCAATTCCTGAGCTTAAGATATATGTCATCCAAGGAGACAGTATGGGATAGGTAGTTCAAAAGGGGGTTAAAATTCAAGTTCTTATCAAAGAAGATTTATATATCAAAAAAATGAAACATCTTTAATTGGAACAAGAAAGTTTGAAAGGGTGCTAATTTAAGGCTTCCTCTTATTTAAGATACAGTAAGCATAACTGATGATTGCCACCTGAACAAAAATTACAAGTCATAAACAAGTAAAATAATTGTTTATCTCTTGGATAGATTTATTTTTATTAGAAAGTGACTACCCTAAATTCTATTTGTATGGATAGTGCAACTTTCAATTCCTGAGACAGTTTGGGATAGTTCAAAAGGGACTTGCAAAGAGAGATCTTGCAGAACTAGTGAAAACTGATTTCTCATAGTAAAGTCCAATTTCTCTCAATGTTTGGAGTCTTTAATTGTTGATAACCCCTCAAGGTCCACTTTAATGTTGTCGTAAGTTCACATTGGTGGCACACGCCATCTCCTCGATGCATTTTTTCAGACAGTTGATGAGTAGTTTCTACTCTCTAGTTTCCAATGATCATGCTATTTCAATTTTTTGGGAAGATAAAGTACATAGATTTCAACAGCATAAGAAGACCTTTCATGCATTGACTTCATGTCAGATGAACCACACACCTCATCCCAAGAACCCTATGAATAACACTAGCACATCGGGATCCATCAACGCTACAAAATAAAACATGGGGTCTACATAATAACTGGAACTTCATCTTTCAATGTCCAGCAATGGTCTTCTATAACCATCCCTTCATGTAAAATGATTTTGTTCATATTTATTTCCTCTCTCCTTCTAGTAGTGAGAACAAGAGAGTTCACAGGGTTGACATATCTAGGAAAATAGAGAAGCATACATCATCCATAAGTGTATGCCATCTACAAAATGCAAAAATTAATATAGTTTTCCATTCTAATTCTTCACCTCTACCATGCATCATACTTTTCATGCTATATATCATCTCTAAATCAATAATTAATATCACTTCTGAATATAAGACATGTAGATTCTCACCATTTTGAGTGTTGTCCTCCAGCTATCTCCTACATCTAGACCTAATGTCCTTGGTCATGACTCATTATTGCTTATAATTGTCCCACCATGTCTTTTTTGAGGATGGACATATTTTTTAGAAGAAGCTCCTATGGATGGTATGATACCAATCTATTACTACTTTGGCATATTATACCCCAGCTCCAGGATGGTCTTGAATATTTCCTTAAGTGTAGACAGTCCAATTGCAATCTATGCCCCTTATGAGTGCAAGCATTTGGGTCTTTATATTTTCTATATTGTAAAAGTATTCATGATCTTGAATACAAAATAAGAGCACAAATATATTCTCGTGCCTTCTCTGAGTATGAGAATATAGTACTTTTTTCTTTGTCGGCATACAAATAGAAAATGGATATACTTACAGATTATGCATGAGTTTCTCATATTTAGAAAACATATTTATTATTCCTTGAAAAGAATATTTATAATATTTATAAAACTCTACACATGGTGAGAAATAATATAGAGTGATGCCAATAAACCAGACTAGAAGAAAACAAAAGTGAGAAACATCTTGTTGCTATGGGAATCTAGGATGAAAATTTCCAAAAAAAATCCTAATATTGTTAATAATCTTGATTAAATAGGAAATACAGTCAATGACACACTAAATTGGAGGAACTTAACCTATCAAAAAGATATGAACTAAAGTAAAGGAAATAAATAGTAAATACATGATACCACATTATAGATAAAATTTTAGTAAAAGCTTAAAGTATCTTTTACTACAAGATAGAAATCTTTGAGAAGAGATGCAGAGCTACTACTTTCATTTTATCTTTTAACTTTCTTGGCTTATGATAGTGTCATAAAAACCTCTCTGAGTAACTCCCTCAAGAATAAAATCATCATCTTAGATTTGTCTTTCATTGCTTGTAACTATCACTTTTTATTGATCAACACTATCCTAACACTAGATTGAAGATTTGGAATTGAATCATACTGTCCCAAACTCTATTCACAACTTTTTTTTACTAGACTTTAATGTTTGTGTGTTTAAAATCACTAATTATCATTTTGAATGTCACCATTATATAATATTGCATGTTCCCTTTAATCCTTCATGAATTCCTTCACACCCTTGCAGTACTTAAAGCCTTGATTCCACTATCTTTCCCCCAATTATCACTGCCTTACGTGCTATAATAGTATTTTTGTTGTCTATCATTAACTATAAAAGTGACCTATTTTTCAATCATTGTTTTGACAAAAATCATCAATCCATAGCTCTTTCAACTTTGAATCTCTTATTTTCTTAAATTTTTTCACTCATTGCATTCCGTGGGATGACATATCTTTAAGACATTTTGTAAAAAATAGTTTATGTGCCTTGTTTTTTCTTGCATATTTTGCATACATATACACATGATAATTTTTGACAATAATGGTTGGCAAAAGTCCAACTTCATTATGCTTTGATGGATATCCATACCTGATCCAAAGTTCCCATTTTATCATAGGCAAGGAGGATGTTGGAAACAATTGTTGAATATGGCTTTACATATACAAATTGCATTTTCTTGAAAATTTTTAAAGCTTTTTCCATAAATTGTTTTTGTGTATATCTTGAAATCATTGTAATCTATGAGACCAAATTCCTTGGTAGGATACTTCCATTAGTTTTCTATGATTTTATGGATGCCTGTATATTTTTTGAAGCTTCCTATTTGACACAAGCGGGGAGGATGTTGAAAAATGTTGTAGAATTTGTCTTTATACCTACAAATTGTATTTGTTTGAAAGATTCAAAGGAATTTTTGCCAAATTATTTTTGTGCATAACCAGTATAGACAACTAAATTTTGTTACCTTAATTTTGTTGTAAACATCCCATTTAATCGCCTTAGTCTCATGCTATTGGCTAACTTTCTCATTCTAATTAATGAAGTCTATTATCATTTGTCAACCAACCAATTCTGTTATGACATTGCTATTAGGCTCAACTGTGTAGTTTTGGAGCCAAATTCATTGAACCATGTTTCACAAGGTTCACAATTGTTCATGAGTAGTGGTTCATAAGAACCTATATCTCATGAGAATGAATGGTTACACCTACTTCTCATTGCATCCAGGTGAAGCATTGGGCATTCTCAAGAGTTACAATGTTTTATATTGCCAAAATAGAGTTGATATAAGATTATACTATCTCATCTTTATGATCTCATTGATGTACATAAATAATTGTTCTTGGTTATGGCTGTCATGGCTTCTTGCGATGCATTCAATCCCTTTTCTTAATAAATTATTACAATACAAAACATCACTGCTACTTGAAGAGTTTGAAACCTTCACTCTCATTAGCATTGATCTTAATCATTTTATATGATAAGTCAATATCAATTCTTTTCAAGCATTGAGATCATTTCTTTGGTCTTATTTTGTGTATTACTGATTTTCATATTTATAATAGCACTATTATTAGGTATTGTATTTTGTTTTTTTTTGGCTCTTAATAGAATATTTTGTATTCCTCCTTGCTGGTTAGTCATGCCATTTATCAAAATTTTGATCTCTTCATTCAATGAATTTAATAGTGATCATTCTTATCAAATGCTATTAAGGCCACTTATATCACAAGTACACTATATTTACTATCATTCAAGCCATTGTGTTTGTATTTTTGTTGTCATTACATATCTTGATGGAATTATTTCAACCATTCACTAATTTGGCGAGTGATTGTCAATATTGAATTTTTACATTTGGACATTTGTCTAAAAATGCAGTGTTTGTCTTTGTGCTTTTCAAACTCATTGATCACTATTTTTCTCTTTCATTATAATAGTGCTCTCTATTTTCTATATTGATATGTAGGAGATATTTTCCACAAGTCAAATTGTGATATTTCTATTAGGATTAAACTATGTAGTTTATTTTATTCAAACTCATTGACCCATATTTCATAGGGCACACTTGCTGAAGGTTTTGCAAATGAGATTGTAAGCAAAGTAGCCTTATCCGTATTAATATGTTGGACACTATTTCCATATTTTAATCACCCTTTCCTAAGTTCAAAATAAATTTATTGGGCACACCTTACTCATTGTAATCTTATAGTTACTCATTATAATATTACGACAAAGTATTAAGGTGTTGCAAAAATATTTGAAGGCAGATTATAGTTCCATTGCGTTGGGAATCCTTATCATTGGGTGCACAGAAGTGATTAAATTTCCTGCAATCTAGTCTATCACTCATGAGACTTTTTGCGGAAGGAATATATTTCGTATTTTCCGTAAGTCTATGGGAATGGAACTTGGTTCAGACCTCCTAATTTTATGTTGTGTCATTATCTGTTTGGTGACTGAATACAGCTGGGAAATTCATAAGGTATGATATTCTCTAGCCAAGAAGAAGCCGCTTATTTTGAAGGAGCCATTTCCATCTTTCTTGAGTGTTTGGTGTTGCAGAAATTAGAAGTATTTTTGACAGTTTTCTCCATCCCCAATCATGGTCATTAATAAACTGGGGTTTCCTTCTTACTTTCTCTA
This sequence comes from Thuja plicata, assembly GCA_018584345.1. NCBI lineage: Eukaryota > Viridiplantae > Streptophyta > Pinopsida > Cupressales > Cupressaceae > Thuja > Thuja plicata. The sequence goes on from MU225705.1 coordinate 1,241,400, forward strand.
CTGTATATTGATGTGGTGATGTCTACTGGGCATTTTTCTATGGCATGAGACTCTTTAAGGTGAAATCTCCCTCGAATGGTTAAGAAATTGATGGAATTAAACTACAGTTAGACCATTGTGCGAAGCTTAGTAGAACTTGAATATGTCTTGAATCTGCGTAATTGTCAATAGCTCAGAATTGTATATCAATTTATAATATTGAAGGTGAAAGACTACTCTACCTGCTCGATTATAGATAGCCATGAAAGAGACAATGTGAGTAGATATTGGCATCAGGTCAACTAAACATTCCATTCCTGTGATTACATGGAACTCCTATAGCATTGGTGGAAGCTACAACAGTAGTATTGAAGGAAGAAATAACAAGTCATTTCTTAAACTATAGTATTCACTGAGCATATAATTAAGGTCGGGACTCTATTTTAGAATTATATTATAGATTTAATACTCAGAAATTGATGTTGATTTTCAGCATATTAATGTATATCATTTTGTATTCATCTATCATTCATTTACAAGTCTGAAACAAATCTTAACAAAACAACCTTACAAAGGAAACTTCTCACATAGAAAGTATACAATGTGTTTGACAAAATGTATATGAGAATGTTTGTATCTTTGTGGAAATCTGAATTATTTTTTATAACAAACTGGGTGATCATTTACATTCATTCCTCCAACATCTGAATGGAAATGTAATTTTTATTAGAGGAGGTCTGGTTGTTGTAAACTTTTTCTTATGAATGAGGTATTTTGGTTTATGGAGAACCTTGCCTATTTTGAGTCTTTAACTAAATAAGTTAAGGTGAATTCAACACATAAGATTCTGTGATCATCCATTTATGGAAAGCATTCAAGAGGATCTGAGTGATTTAAATACTAGCATGCCTAAGTCAAACATGATGAATAACAACATAAATATAAATATTCCTTACAAAACATAAATTTTAGCTGAGTTGGTTATTTCTCTTTTAATATTTGAAGGAATATAAAATCTTGGCACATGGTTCACATAATTGTTGTCTATTGATTGTTGTGGTTATCTATTTTAGTGTTATAGAACTTTGTATTTGATTTGTCATACTGAAGTAACATGGTATGTAGGTATTATGGAACCCTTTTGAGGATATTATTCCAAGGAATATTCTCAACATATCAAAGCCATTTGCATCTGAAGAGCCAAACAAGGATGATAAAAAGAAAAGAACAAAGTAAGTCCTCTTTTTTTGCTTAAAGTTTTTACATAATATGATGTGCAAAAGAAAACATTTATCAATAGCAATAGTGAAAATTTTCTTTTGTACTTGTCATTCATCATGGATTTTACAGTTCCAATATTTTGTAGTGCATATGGTGTGAATAAGAGTAAATAAAAATGGACAAACTAGACAATTATGTCACTGGAAGACCCTAATTGTAATCTATCATTGAGCATTCCAACCACTTTCATATTACCCAAATTGCTCCACAAATGTTACAAGGCATCTTGCTTCTCTCATGTTGTGATTAATTTCATTGAGCCTTTATAATTTTAGAAAGGACCACTCACAGATACAGAGAGCAATGGATCAAAGGTTTCTTCCTTGGGAAATTACAAGGCAAATTTTTTAAACATTATGAGTTGATATTTTCAATATAATTGTGTACTTCCATCTTAACTAAACTGTAAATATATCAAAGGCAATATTTAAGCCTTAATAAATGTTTTCTGGAGGAAAATAATTTCACCTTCATTTACTCAGTTTGTCTCGAATGGATTGCAATATGTAATCATGCGTAGTCAGCTATAAATAAGTGTACAGAGTTAGAAATTTAGCTGTGAATCACTCTTGATTTATGTCACAATACTTCAAATATTTATCTGCTTTCCCTTTATATCTATGTTACTAGATTCTTCCCTAGCGGCCTAGGGTCCAGGTCCGGTCCGGCCAAAATTCCGGTTTGGATGTGGTCCGTCCAAAATTCGCCCAGGGTCTTGAAAATTCATTACTAGGATGAATTGCAATCTTTAGGATAATTTCAATCTTTAAAGAGGAGCAATATAAATATTCTTTAAAATTAACATTCACTTCCCTTTTCTTGATAGAAGTATATATATCTTGTTCTTGAGTATACTCCAAAGAGCCAACTGCACAAAGAGATTCAACACTATAGATTGTTCAGTGAGAAACATGTAGCTAATGTAGGTCAACCTATTCTTAAATCATGCATATGAACTTGAAGTTCCATAGAACATCAATCATATTAGAAAGGAACTCTCCAGACAGTCTAGATTTGCAACCTCGTATACCTAGATTTTTTGTCTATGGAATCATCACTTACATAGGAAGTACATAGGAAGTGCCAAAAGCTTTGAATCTAGCTACATTATGGTGGGCCTCCATTGGAAGGCACAACAGTTTATTGTCTCTTAAACCTATGTTAGTTTTCTGTTGTGATTAGGTCTGGTGCAGAATCCAACCTTTTCTTTTTCACAGTATGTTGTATCCATGGCACGGGTTTTGCTTTACTTCCATGAAAAGCATGTGATACACCTTTGACATCAAGACAAAATATTTTGGTTGGTATTAATGTCCTTTCTGATATTTATTTTCACGCTTAAACATATTCCATATAGACAAAACCCTTTCATCATTCTGACTGTAAACTTCTTCGTTGAATGTAGTGGTCTATGTCACTAACTAATCTAGACTTGAAAGTTGAACTATCTGTAAAATTTACTGGTTTTTTTGAAGTACTAAATTCCAAGGTGAACTAAAGATTGTTGACTTTGGACTTTCTGTGTATATCTTTAAGAAAATGCATACCATTTGCAGAACCTTGAATTATTTACCACCCAAAATGGGTATATTATTATTTTCCAGTCCTTTTAGTTTCTTTATTTCTTTGTGCATCTTTCTTGAGTTTGTAGTCATTGAGCTTACAATAATACTAAATGGTTTTAGAATAAAGTATTCATAGTTGAGGAGGAAAATGATAATGAAGTTAACATTTGATTGTAAAATAATATCCTGTCCACCTCATTGATGGATAGGAGGATGAGGATGGACATGTAAAATCAGACCTGTAAAATAATATCTATTTAGTCTTTCTGAATCTGGATGCACTTTGTACTTGACACAACATTCACAATATTTACATTACTGCAATCTCCCAAACTATTCCATGTTGAGCTCAAGCTCCCTTGTAGATTTAATACCATGTTGTTTTCCATGATACTTTATTTTGATCTCCACACTATGATATCTTTGCCACCTTTTATCATACATTATTATCATGATTTGCTTCTGATATCATTACAATGGACATAATTTATTGTTTATATGTATGGTGATTGTCAGATTGATCTTATATTTACCTTTTGCATAGCCATATAGCATCTGATATTTGATTTACATACATTTATAACACCTTAATCAATGTTGAGAACACCATGACCTTTTTGGATTGTAACAACAATGAAGCTTATGTATATCCTTTATTTTTTCAATGTAAAAATATCCACTTCTGCATTGAATAATTATTGTCAATTGTTATGATATTATTGATTGGTCACCTATTGTTGATCCATTCTATTTTAAACAACAAATGTTTGTACTCTTGTCCCCAAAAATATTGACATGATTGTTATTATAATGGATGCTAAATAAACTGAACATGTTATTGTCACATCCTCCTTTGCAACTACATTTTGTCATCTAAAAAACTAACACATTGTCAAATGTTATGGATAGGTTTAAGATTTGTCATTTCTTAGTCTTTTAAGACTAACACTATTTTTTGTATTGCAGCTCCAGGAAAGGTGACAAAGTTTTGTAGAATATTGAATCCTCAGTGTGCAATCCAACACATACTTTCTTGTGTGAAGGTAATTTGATTTGTACAAGCTATATTTTCATCGGAATTATTTATGCTTGTTTTAAAAAGTGTTATACTTTCACTTCTATTGTTTAGTTTTTCATGAAGTTAGATTTGTCTTGACAAGACTTTTCAACAGATTCTTCATAGCATGTCCATTCTACCTTGGCTTTTGTTATCATGGGTATGGCTCCTATTTTGGGGAAGGTAAGATTTGATTTGGTAGATTGTATCTTATGCTCATCTTTCTGCATTCTATAATTGCTATAAAACATTTTGTATGATATTCTCATTT
>MU225705.1:1255402-1359732 GCA_018584345.1 Thuja plicata
ATTACAACTTCTTGTGTAGCAATTTCAAAGATCTCAAATCCAATGCACTGTAGATGTGTTATCATTTTGTTCTTCCAATCTAGATAGTTCTCTCCATCGAACTTAGGGCTCTCTTTTCTGAAGTATGTCATCTGATCTACCTTAAGCTATTAGGCTTTTTCTCCAAGGCACTTGGCTCTGATACCAATTGTTAGAATACTTCAAAGATAACTGAGAGGGGGGGTGAATCAGTTATCTACAACTTTAAATATTTATCTTATACTTATTAATCCAGATCGATACAAAGTAAATGCACATATAGATAAAACTTTACACAACACATCAATTTAGTTACGGGGAAACCAAATGGTAAAAACCCTAGTGGGAATTAGTACCCACAAAGAACTATACTATTTATAGTGATCCATGTTAAAAGATCTTCCAACCCTGTTAGGAGTTGTACATTACAGTACAGTAGTATAGTGACCTGGTTAAGGGTCAGACCCTATTAAGAGTCTTTTACAATAACCCTGTTAGGGGTGGAGGACTCACTGTCCAAGTGGTGAAGGCTACAACCTTCTGGTTATTTGATACACACTGTATCAACAAGATGAACTGCTATTTGTGACACTTCTTGTCTGATCAGTTCCTTTTATGCGCCGATGCTTTAACCTCTTGTAAAGAAATATAATAATATAATCTATATTCTGAATGCTTCAACATAAACATCTATATTATCAACATATGATAAATATAGCTCTGTTGTATCAACACTCTTCTCTACTTGTCAATCGCTGGCTTTCGCAACTCTTCTTATCACAAATGACCTTCTATAAGTACATACACCAAGTATGAGATCATGGTACCTATAGGACGACTCTTCTTAACATCCTTGTTAGCTCTACTAAGCGCGCAAGCATAATTACAACCATGCAAGTACTAACTGAATAGACGCGTTGCTTCACTAAGTTGGCTTCACCAAATTAATCATAACTTTGCAATCTTATTGAAATATGTTTGGCATGTTTAGATTAATATCAAAAACTCATAGATCATCATGAATATACACACACATATCCTGAAGATAGGCACAACTTGATCAACACACTACATACATTGGCCTTAAACCGTTATTCTTCCAGAACTGTAACCGTCAACAACAGAATTACATATCTTTACTGAAACTTCATATCTGGGTCTACGTGTATGAACATAGCATAGTAAATATATCAACAACATGTATCTATTCACGTTGGTCTTCATGTCATGATATTGATAAGTACACACAGAAGTACTACTATGTATTATATGTTGTCGTCAATGACAAACATACAATCAATCAACTGTTCAGAATCAAATCTCCAACAAATATATGACTAAATACATGAATAAATAAATGAATAAATAAATGACTAAATAAATGACTAAATAAATGACCAAATCAATGACCAAATAAATGACCAAATAAATGACTAAATAAATGACCAAATCAATGACCAAATAAATGACTAAATCAATGACCAAATAAATGACTAAAATAGTTTAGTCATAAATTTGGTCACGAGATAAATGACCAGCAATAAACTACCACTAATCACACGACCAAATTTGGTCATTTTTCTACAATTTTTGATAGTTTATTTGGTCATATATTGTTGTTTTTGTACTAGTGACATAGCCATTGATGATAACAAAGGAAGTGAGACATCTGACGAGTGTTCTATCAAAAATTACTCCCATGAGTATGAATGGAGATCCCTTCATGAATCTAAACTATCGATTCCAGATTATTACCGTCGATCAGCCACCACCTTCAACCTTGATGACTTGTTTGACCAACTAGCCATTCCCAACCAACCCTGCATAGATAAACATGTCATTTACCATTCCATAGGTGATGCATCCATGTCACAGTCTCATTTTGTAGGAACCATATTTGTAGTCCCTTTCAATCAACTAGAGTCAACCCACCACAAAAGTATCTGTCTTGTACACCCAGAGCTAATAGAGTGGGATCAATAAGGACCACCTGACATGGATGTCTTTGAGAATGATGAGACTATTGCAGACTTCATGGGACTTACAGAAGGCATGCCATCAGGATACCATAAAGCAGGCTTCTCCATTGATCTTGACAGATCATATTTTTGGGAGGAAGCACCTCTTTCCAGTCACCAAAACAAGTCAAAAAAGAAAAAAGAATTGTCAAGTAAGTGAAAACTGAAAGATTCTTACTGAAACAAAAAATGATAAAAAGATAAAACAAGATGTATCTTCTAGTGAAAACCTCACTGAGGTGCTAGAAGATGGAAAGAAGGGACTCCTCCCCTTGAAAAAGGAGAATTTGGAATTACTAGCAGAAGAAATAGAAGAATTCAACTTGGGAGATGACAAGACCCCAAAGAACATCTACTTGGTGAAATCACTCACCCAAGAGGAGAGAGAATAGTTCATCTATTTCTTCAAGGAAAGGATGATCAATTTAGCATGGTCATACTCGAATATGCCAAGATTAGATCCAGAGCTTGTACTCTATCATCTCCCATTGCTACCCAATGAAAAACCAGTCAAACAGAAGCTTTGAAAGATGCATCCCCATGTTGCATTACTAGTAAAGGAAGAATTGAAAAATCTCCTGGATGCTAAGTTCATAAAACCAATTCCATATGTAGACTGGATATCTGACCTGGTACTAGTTACAAAGCATAGTGGTCAAATAAGGATTTGCACAGACTTCAGAGATCTCAATGTAGCTTGTCCCAAAGAAGACTTTCCTCTGCCTAAGATTGATATGATAGTAGATCTAACAACTAGACATCAAATTCTATCACTCATGGATGGATTTTTAGGGTACAATCAGATAAGGATCGTGCCAGAGGACCAACACAAAAAATCTTTCACATGTCCTTGGGGTACATATTGTTGGATGTCATGTTGTTTGGTCTAAATAATGTCATAGCAACATATCAAAGGGCCATGACAACTATCTTTCATGATCTCATCCACAAAACAATAGAGGACTATCTCGACAACATACTAGCCAAGTCAATGCTTCACAAGGATCATCTACAAGTATTGGGACCAATCTTTGATAGAATGCAAGAATACAAAGTCTATTTAAACCCAAAGAAGTGTGGATTCGGGGTCACCATAGGAAAGCTACTAGGGTTCATAGTGTGACATAGAGGCATCAAAGTAGACCCAGAGAAATTCAAAGCAATATTGGACATGCCTCCACCATTGAACCTAAGGCAACTAGGAGGGTTACAAGGAAGGCTCCAATCAATCAGGAACTTCATAGCTTAGCTAGTAGACAAGTGCCACCCATTCCAACATCTACTATACAAATACATCAAATTCATATGGATAGAGAAATGTGCACAAGCATTCCAAAAATTCAAAAACTATCTACTCAAGTCTCCTATAATAGCGCCACCAGTCCAAGGTAGACCATTACTTTTGTATATCTCAGCAACGGAATCAGCATTATCCATACTCTTTGCACAAAATGATGACATAGGAAAGGAGCGATCTGTCTAATATCTCAGAAAAACATTAGTCAAATATGAGCTCAACTATACACCAATTGAAAAATCATGCCTGGTAGTCACCTTCACCTCCCAAAAGCTGAGGTATTACATGTTGAATCACCAAACAAAGTTGATAGCACATATTGATCTATTAAAATATATCCTAAGAAAAGAAATGCTCACTGGATGACTTGCAAAGTGGGTAATGATCTTAAGTGTGTTTGACATTGAGTACATAGACATAAAGGCCATAAAATGGCAAGTGATTGCCGAACAACTAGTTGAGGCACCTATTCAGGATCACCAACCTATCATTTCTGACTTTCCCGATGAGTCTATCACGACATTACAACCAACAATCAAGATATGGAAACTATACTTTGATGGATCATGCATGAACCATGGTGTAGGGGTAGGAATAGTGCTTATCACTCCAGATAATGATACAATTCCCAAATCTTTTAGAATCAACTTCCCCTACACAAACAACATAGTAGAACATGAAGCACTGGTCATTGGTTTAAAGATAGCAATTCAATGGAGAATCAAGAACCTTAAGGTCTATGGAGATTTGCAATTGGTCATTAGCCAAGTCAACAATGATTATATGACCAAAGATGAGAAGCTAATACCATACAGAGCACAGATGGAAAGGTTTCACGCTAAATTCCAATACATCTTCTTCAAACAAGTACCACGAGCTCAAAACAAAGTTGCAGACGTGATGGATACAATAGAATCACTGATCAACATGTTAGGTAATGAAACACTATTCCAGTTTCTAGTGGAGAAACTCTTGGTACCATCACATCAAACATCCATCACAAAATCTGCATGTGTCCTTATTGGTCCTGAAACCCCATGGTACCAAGATGTATACAACTACCTCCAAAATAGTGTCTTACCTCCCAACTTGTTTAGAAACCAGAGAAAGTCCCTCATCTACCAAGCCTCTAGGTATACCATCCTCTCAACTACTTTATATAGATGAAATCTAGATGGAACACTACTACGATGTCTCACTTCCACAGAATCCTAGAGAGCTCTGTATGAGGTACATGAAGGAATTTATGGAACCCATGGAGGTGGCAATAGCTTAGCTAAGAAGATCATCCGCATGGGATACTATTGGCCCACAGTAGAGAAAAATGTACACAAACATGTACAAAGGTGTAGGAAATGTCAGATTCATGGAGACCTCATCCATGCACCAGCCCAATAACTAAATCCTATCACATCACCATTGCCATTCTCTATGTGGGGATTTGAACTAGTGGGAAAAATTACACCTTCTTCAAAAAATGGACACAAATACATCATAACAGCAACAGAGTACTTCACTAAGTGGGTGGAGGAAATTCCCCTCACTTACATAACTGGAAAACAAATATCAATGTTCATACTTAATCACATCATCTGTCGATACAGGATCCCAAAAACCATCATGACAGATCATGGTATGCCTTTCCAAAACAAAGATGTTGAAGAGCTATGTGAACAGTTCCAAATCAAACAAGGGTTCTCTTCATTTTATTATCCTCAAGGGAATGGCCAAGCCGAAGCTACAAACAAAACAATTTTGAAAATCTTGAAGAAAATAGTGAATTAATTAGGGTGAGACTGGCATTTATAGCTTAGTCCCACATTATGGGCATATAGAACTAGTGTGAGAAAACCTATAGGAGCAACTCCTTTCTCCCTAGTATATGGATCAGAGGCGGTCCTACCCCTCAAAGTGGAAATCCCATCCCTGAGGATATCATTAAAGAACCTAATTACAGATGAAGACTACAGAGTAGCAAGGTGGTGCAAGAGCACCCAAACTAAACCACATGCTCCTATGGAACCTATGGGTTCATTCAAGGTCCTAAGAGGCCTTTACAAACATAAAAACACTAGGGTTAGTCATTGGATCACCATGTAAGACCATAGTACCAAGATTGGCCCAATATAAGCCCTTGGGTCACTATGAGTTAGTTATGATCCCAAACCCTAGAAATAGGTTGTTTTTTATTTTTTAGTGTTTGGATACACTAGGGATCTTCTCAATAACATCTTGACCAAATTTGGTCACTAGAGTTGCAAAAATGCACAAAATGTAAAAGTTGCTTAAAAGTTGTCAAGCAACTTTTGAGCAAACTTAACAAATTTTTGAAAATCAACTCCCAAACGGTCAAGTCAGTTCAAAATTGTTTTGTAACCATTGGGAGTGCCTAAAATATCACATTTAGGTAGGTGGTAGGCGAGAGATGTAATTTGTTATTTGAAATCAATAAAATATAACCATTTTCTTACATTCTGGGAAAAATAGTCATCATGTATAGACAAGTACAGCTAGAGAAGCATGTGAATTTTACATAGGGAGATAGTGGTTTGAATCTTCTTCCTTTTGGCTTTGGTCTCATGCTTTGATCATTTTTAGGTTGCAAGTTATTCAATTTTTAATCCTACTGCCTGGATTATAGGCCCTAAGTGAGGGTTTCTTACAAAATTGTTTGTAGCTTCACTTTCCACCATGGGAAACCAATAACCCTTGGTCACAATATTTCTCTTAGGATTCCCTTTAACATTTTTCAAGATAGGGTTCTCAAGTTGCAGGGAAGTGGGAAAGAATTGATACCCTAGGTGTATATGCACATGTATGCACCAATTTTGATTTAGAAAAACAATCATAAATTTTGTCTTGGAATTGATTAGAGGCTCTAAGTGGGAGGAGGAGACATTTGTGCATCCCCTCACATGATCCAATAGTCATTTTTGGAATTGGGTGTATCTAAAGGGTACTTGTAGTGTAATTAAAGGCCTAATTAGTGCTAATTGGTAGAGAAATTTGGTTCACCATTTTGTCTTCTTTTCAATTCCAAGTTCCAAGCCTTAAGTCCAAAGCCTTTGGTCATAAAGGATATCTAAAACCCTGATTAGTTCATATGGTTGTGTGGAGAAATCTCAGATGAGGTCAAAATTCCCTCTGAAAATGACTATAAGCAAAAACCTAGGTTTGTGAAGCAACCATGGGATATTTGTTGTCTTTAATTGAAAGAACCATTGGAACTAAGAATTAGGGACCTAAATAGACCAAACCTACAAGCATAGGTTACTCCTGGTCCTACATGTCATTTTGGGGGTATTCTTGTCATTGAGGGTCATTGGCTTGTGAGACCAACCTAGATAGTTAGTATTGAAGGATTGATAAACCTAGTGATTAGGTTACCCTTGTGGTTTTGGGGCTGTGAGAACCTAAATCAAGTCCTTCTATTACACTTGTGATAAGTGTAAAGCCTTGTGCCCATCACAAAGATAACAATCTAGGGTACCTTGCCCTATTGAGGGACCTTTGCCAAGCTTCCAGTTGCCCACTTTGCATCACAAGGCTCAACGAATTGGAATTACTAGATGAAATAAGACAACATGCATTCAAACACTTACAAGTCTATCAAAATATCCTTAGAAGGAACTATCACAAGAAGGTCAGACCATGAACATTTGAGGTAGGAGACCTTGTCCTCATGGAAAATCAAAAGAACCAAGCAGAAAGAGTGAAACCAGGAAAGTTTGAGCCTAACTGGCTAGGACCATATGTCATTGTCAGCTCTACCCAGAGTGGGGCATACAAACTGGTGACACCAGAAGGAGATCAGCTCCCTGGATACATCAACAACATGCACCTCAAGAGGTTCTATGCTTGAGGTCTCTATGGTTAAGGCACCTATCTACATATCCAGAAAATACCAAAAAAAAAAATCAAAAAATACAAAATCTTACCTTGGTGAAAATGGGAAAACAGGCACCTTGGCGACAATAAAAAAATCAAAATAAGAAAAAAAATTAAAGACAAACAAAATCTCTCTCTCAGTGAAAACCTGGCAAACATGCGCTATTGAGTAGGTACCTTGGTGAAAACTTGGCAAATAGGCGCCAAGTGTTCAAATCCAGCTTCACCATCAATGAACTCCAAGATCAAAATCTTGAGCACACTTCAAATGCAAGACTGAATACCCAAGCTATATCCAGAAGAAAATTCCCCTCTAAGCACCAACACTTATCTATAGATAGTACTGGTCCACTAGACTAGGAGGCGATTCTAAATGTCTTGAAAAAATTGCTAAAAAATGAAAAAATACATCAAAACCCTAAAAAGATCAAAATGTTCTGAGAAAATCAATCTTCATCAAAAGAAATCACAAAATTGCAAAAATTCCAAGCAATAAAACCAACTTAGTTATCAAGAGAGCAAGAGGGCGATCCCGCCCAGTCAATCAATGTCACAACCATGAGCTTTGCGAATCAGCATTGGGCCCATATGACACAGCTTTATCAATATTTCAAATCTATCAACAAGCAATTGGTGACCATGTCAATCTATCAAATGTCACAACCATGAGCTTTGCAAATCAGCATCGGGCCCATCTGACATAGCCTGATCAGCTATCCAAAATGATCAACAATCAAATCCTATCAATTGTCTTACATAGTGATGGATACACTCAAAATTAGACGAGTTCATCTTATATGAGTCATCTATTACTGAAACTAGACACACTAAAACAATCAAGCCAATCAAGCCTATCAAAAGAGTCGGGCTAATTAAGAGAATCCAACTAAATCAAGGAACAATAAAAAATGTTGACTAGGTCAATCAGTCAGTCAGATGTCAGTATATATTTCACGGTTATGTTCTTACGCTACTCTTGGATCCACCAAGTGAGGAGAGTAGCTATGATGGATCATTACTAATTTTCTTTTTTTTTTGTCTGTTGAATGTTCACTTTGATTTTAGGGCCATGATGATATAGGATAAATGCGGTAGGCACTATCACTTATCTAGCAGCTGCGTAGTTCTACGATTTGAGCTTAACCCTGGGAAAGAATTGGACATTCCTTCTCTTTTATCTGCTTGTTTATTTTATACAATCAAGAGCTCATGATGTTATTCAGATGGACTCTGAGTACGTTGGAGTTCTATCTTAGTTTCTATGGTCTTTTTATTTTTTGCAGTCAAGAGCTCATGATGCTCTCCAGATGGACTCCAGATGCGTAGGGGTTTTATCTTGTTTACTTTGGTATTTTCTTTACAGAATCAAGAGCTCGCAGTGTTATCCAAATGGACTCTGGGTGCATAGGAGTTCTATCTTGGTTTCCTTTTTTTATTTAATTCAAAGGACAAAGCGGTATCCAAATGGTCAAAATCTAGTTGGTTTTGGCTCTCTTTCTTTTCAAACAGGGAACATAGCTGAACCCAGATGGTCAATATTTGGGTGCACTAAGTTCTCTTTCTATTCAATCTCTCTACTCCTTCCACTTATCAAGAGGTCATGATGGAATCCAGATGGTGTGTGATTTGGATGCATTGGATGCTCTTCAACATTTCAAAAAATTAAAAAAAATTAAAAAAAAGATGCAATGATGACAAATATTGGAAACAAGGGTAGCGACTTGGGACACTCATCCTTTCTATCAATTCATATCTCTCAAAAAAAGCAAAATTATTTTCTATCATTCCATATCTATTAGATAAATCCTAGAGAATATCTATCTAAACTAACTTCCTTCTAATTAACACATGCATTACTTCGATACTCTGTGCATAATAGATTGCATCCATTCCATATAAAGTGCATTAAAAAAAGTGAAAAAAAAACATAGTAGTTGCATACATGATAAATCATAAAAACACATGCATCTATAAGAATCTCATATAAACATGAATTTCATTTCCACCATCCTGCATAAACATGTCAGTATCATAGGAAAAGTAAATCATCCATCTACAATTCTGCATAATAGAATCATATTGCATATACATTTTCATCACCTAAACCAAATCATGTTGAATTATACATATAGCAAGTAAACCAATGTGCATCATAAAAAATCACTAGCTACATCTCATATAAATCAGAATATCTGAGTACAATGAACGGTTGCAAGTTTGAACAAAGGAAGGTAATCAACATATCTATCAATCAATATCAGTGTGTCACAATATAAAAATGGATAAGCCTCATATTATATAAAATGAACATCACTACAAGAAGGTACATGTACAAAAGTGGAAAGGTACAAAATTAGCAGGTGCTACCCCCACCCTCGCCGCCAGGTGGACGAGGGGGTGGCATATCAATAGCAGGTCTCTATGAGGAATTGGGAGCACAAACACCACTACTTTGTGACCTCTATGATCTTTGAGCCCTGCTAGATCTTTGAGAGGCTGTATAACTGGGAACTCTTTGCTCGGTAGGAACTGCACCCTCATAGTGGTGCCTCTAGTACTCAATCTCTCTCTGAGCATCACACCGAGATCTATAGTATCATTCCAAAAAATCCTTGTGAGAAGCATCCTGTACACTGTCTATAAAATATTGGACCTTGGCTCGATCCTGTCGCTCTCTAGCTTCCACCACAACTGTTGTCACTCTAGCCTCCAAAGTAGTAGCATGTGCATCAGAGGAGGCAAGTCAGGCCTATAAATCAGAATTCTATTGTGTAAGTCTCTCTAGATCAGAAGGATTTACATCCATCCCTCCCATGGAAACATCGATGTCCCCCTCCTCAGCTCTGTCACCCAATCCCTCATCTCCCCTCCCCCTCACCACCCAAGAATCATCCTCACTCTCTGAACTCTCCCCAGTACTACTACCTATACTACCACTACCAGTAGATGAGCTCATGCCTACACTCTCAGCATCCAAGGCCTCAACATCTATATCCCATATCTCAATATCTACATCCTCTACAACCACCCTATCCTCCTCCCTCAGAGCCAACACAACACCAGTACACCAACATACTCTCCTCACTAACTAAGGTGCCTCCTCCTCCATCGCCTCATCATCCTCCAATACAACACTCAACCCAACTCTTTGAGTACTGGTCTGGCCACCACTCTGACCACCCCTCATTCAAACTCCACCACCAGCACCCCCAGGACCAGGATCATCTCCCCCATCATCTCCCCTTCCCCATCCTCCATCTCTACCTCTATCTCATCTTCCATCTCGACCACCAACCATACCTCCATCCCGATCTCCAACCCTACCTTTATCAGAGCCACCATCCCTCCCTCCATCTTGACCACCCCTGCCTAGTCGTACCTAACGGTGCCTCCTCATAAGATTCCTAGCAATGGGACATGATACATCTATAAGTGCAACTGGCCGGGTCTGTGCCTAACGGGCATCCTAATGAGGGGTAGTGCCTACAACATATCAAATTCAAATATCAGTACCACATAAGATTAACAACAAGTACCGTAAGCCAGATAGACTAAAAAGTGTAGTAAGGAACTAAACACAAATGCATAGAACAACCATACCTACATCTACAGTAGTAGATCGCCATGTCCACACTACAGGAAGTAGACCTACAAACTCAGTCTGCACAACATCCAATGAAATGACACCACCCCAGACAGCAACATCCCTTGACCTATGAGAAAAATAGGCATACCTATGGGACACATCCTGTTGCTCCCTGAATTGTTGCAACACCTTGTCAGTGTTGTGAAAATCAATCATATGAACATGGTCAGTCACACGACCAATTAGGTATCTCCGCTGATGGAAAAAAGGAAGATGGATATCCTCTCCATCCCACACAGGGCACTCTCTATACGGTCTCCAAATGAAATAGGGAATCATGTCTAAATACTGATGCCAATACAATAGATGACCCATATGGGTCTGAATGATGGCTCCATCAAACATGAAAACATATGGCCTATCTGCAGGCAGATTATGTGTACCAAAAGGATGACATACAACAATGTGCTCCCACACCCATATCTGTAGGAGGGTAGCACCACAACCAAGTGATTTACCATTAAGGTAAGCCATGTAAAACATATGAAAGTGCATATGCACTAACATGCATGGCCCCCATGAATTAGCAGTATGATCACGGACCATACTCTGCAATACAGAACCAAAGTCGATAGAGAAACTGTGGTGGCGATGATCAGGGAAAAAGATGCCACATATCAAACTACCTAGTAGAGTGGAAAACCTATCAAGGCCCAAACCAAATCAGGACCATGGAATATCATATGTACTAGATAAAACAAGCTGATCTTGGGGCAATCTAGATAGCTTAGTCAAAGCAACAATACTAGGTCAGGTAGCATACTCCACAAGTGCACCCTGGATCAGAAGCTAAAGGATGCGGTACACATCCTCCAAAGTAATAGTACACTCTCTAGTGGGTAACCAAAAAGTGCATGTCTTGGAATGTCATCAGTCTACAAGAGTTGAGATCAGACCCCTGTTGGTTGTGATCTCTGGCATGTAACAGATCCAATATAAACCTAAGGCCCTAAGAACTGATCTCTCATCCTTCGATAGCTGGAACCTATATACAAGACTTGCCGATCTAGAATCTCGATAGCGTAGAATCCTCCTAGTGAACTATGCACAACATAAAATCAGAAATATATCAGTATCATTCATAGAGGGAAGTGATAGACAATAGAAAAAGGAGATATGATACAAGGAAATCAAGAAAACAGTTACAAACAAGCAATTGTGGCAATAAAACCTACATATGCGACATTGTTATGCGATTGTGAAAACCAATAGTCAATTGCAGAAAATAAAAAGCAATTGCTAAATGCAAACAAGGAAAGTGTAGAACTCTTATCAATTGTGGCACTAAGCCGACAATTGTGGCAAAATCACAGACGATTGCAACACCTTATGCAAAAAATCAGAAAACACCAATTTTTAAAAGTGAGCAATAAATGCATTAATGACATGCAAAGAGATACAACTCACCAGACGTCCTATGCAAGCTGGCCTCTGATATGTTTAGACTCAGTCAGATATGTGTGTGACTCCAGGAAGGCTCGCCATCACACGAAAATAGGAGAAAAAAAGTAGAGAAAACTAAGAACAAACTCACCAAGAAATCAAGAGCTCCAACAAGATGATGTGACAAATGAATGACTCTCTTGGCTACTTATAGGGATTTCCAAAAACTCTAATTTCCCTAAGAAGTCCAATTTTTCTTCCCGGTCCCCAAAAACTTCAACAGTCAATATCAGAGGCACTATAAAGCATTATTCCAATCAGTCAAATACCAAGATTCACAAATTGCAGTTTCAAAAAATTAACGCTCATGTCGTGAATTTTCACTCAAATTTGTTGAGGGGGCATAAAATACACTTACTATCGCCAGGGCAAGATAAAAAAATCAAAGAATCTTTGACACACTGTGACAAGTCACATCGCATCAAAGAGGGGCAAATGTAGACACTCAAAAATGGATAGGCTTGCGACTTGACGTTAAAAATACTAATTTTAATCTATTAATTAATGGTTTTCTTTTCATTAATTAATCATCTATTTTCCTCTAAATTCATTCCCCAAATCATCTAATCAAATTTTCAAAATTAATTAATTAAATAATTAATTTTATTTAGTTAACTAACCTTAATTGATTAATTACCATTAATTAATTAAATTTAATTTCCTATAGTTTAAATTCAAATATTTAAACTTACTAATTAAATTCTTCCAATTAAATTAATTTAATTTCATCAAATAAAGCAATTCTAAATAAAAAAGAATTCAATTATCTCACATGTTGAAAACATTAATTAAATATTCATTTATCTTCAAAGGGATAACTCCAACCAGGTCACATGGGTTACTCCACCCATCTCTCTAGTTCACATGGGTAACTCCACCCACCTCTTCAGTTCAGAAAGGTAACTCACAATTAGCTCTTCAGTCAACCAAACTCTATTTCCTCTTTACCAATTGAAGAGGTGGAGTTTACTAATGGCTTCTCCAGTTCCTTTTAATCTCAACCATTCATCTCCCTATCTCTGGGATTGATCTCAACCGTTCATTTCATCCCCAATTCTTATATAATAAACCCTTCATAACCATTTGAAGGATCAAGCCTTTCAAGCTCTTATGTGCCATTACTCCGTCAGTTTGGTTCTAGCATTCAAGTCATCTTGCGATCACACACACACACACACACATTTCAAATATCAAATTCTTGACGCTTCTCAAGTCATAGACGCTGCCCACACCAATACTGAGCATCAAAAACAATATTTTGGAAGGAGTAGAGAGAGACAATAGAAGCTTCAAGCACTTTGCGGGTTTGCACTCATTTGTTTTCCTTTCTTTGCTTGTAGATTTTATTGGTCATGTTTCAAGTTATTCGTTATTGGTAGCTTTGTTGTATTGATTTATATCATTGTAAACCATTGCTACTAACCCCCGCCTTTGGAAAGCTTGCGAACCACGAATCATGATTGAGGAGGCGTACAGTATATATACACATGAGTGTATATACATACATGTATATATATATACACATACATATATACACACATGTGTGTATATACACACATGTATGTATATACACATGTGTGTATATAGACATGTGTGTGTATGTGTATATGTGTGTATGTGTGTATATGTGTATGCATGTGTATATACATACATACATATATACATACATGTATGTATATATATGTGTGTGTATACAAACATGTGTATATATACATGTGTATATATATACACACATGTGTGTATACACATGTGTGTATATATATAATATATATACATATATGTATATATACACATGAGTGTATAGACACACATGTATATATATACACATATTTATGTACACACATGTATTTATATGTGTATATGTATACACAAATGTGTGTATATGTGTGTATATATGTATACATGTGTATATACATACATGTATGTGTATATATATGTGTGTATGTGTGTGTGTGTATATATATATGTATATACACACATATGTGTGTATATACATACATGTGTGTGTGTATATATAGACATGTGTGTGTATATATGTGTATGTGTACAAAAACAAAATTCCAATTCCAATTCTAGTTTTGTGGAACAAAATGCAAAATTTACATCTTCTCAGTCATCTTCCAGGTGAACCAAACAGGACAAGCCCATATCTAGAATTCATTTTAAGAATAATAGAATTCCAAAATTTAGTTGAATTCCAGAATTGGCTATTCCAGCATACACAAATTCTGTGAAACAATAGGAAAAAACCTTTCATAGAGCGATGATTATTTAGGGATTTTGAAACCCTAACGCATTCCATCCCTTTCATTTTCATTTTGACTTTGAGCTTTGGTTGGACGCAACCATGAGAATAGGTTCTTGAGGGTTTTCCTAAGAATCTTGGAGGTTTTTTTAAAATCTGTGTTGTTTACTGTGCAAATAATGGCTTTATACTGGAGTGTCTGGTAATATTTCTCTATTTATTTGATGTTGTGAGGCACACAAATAATCAAAAGCATTGATATTTCTACACATTTTAGGTATAACAATGCTACTCCATGAAATTGGGTTCCTATCAGTGTTTACATGAGTGTTAATAACATAATTACAAACATATTACAATAGGGAGATAGCCAATGGAAAAAAAATTAACATGCGCTAATAAAAAACTGGAGTCAGCTCCATGATCTGTCCTGCCGAGCTGCTAGGGCACTTGGACTTGCTATAACTTCTCCATACTGATATATTTGAACCTGCATGTGTATAATTATCATAATACTATATCTAGAAGCTTATATCCAAAGACACAGACCATGACTCAATCATATGCACGTGCGTTGGTGCTCTGATCAGCAGATATATCTCTAACTACAGTGTCTTCTATACTTAGTCAATTTTTGGTCTTCAAGGTTTATGAACTGACTGTGAAAACTCCTATATGACTTTGTTTCCATAGTGACAACATAGAATTAGTCATATAATCTTTGTAGTGTCAAATTTTCAACAATCTCCCTCTTTGTCATTAATGGCAACAAAGGAATGTGGCTAAGTTACTAAACTTTGACTTAACACAAAACTGCTATATCTTTTGAAACTATACATCATAGTTTTTATCTATATAAAAAAATCTCCTTTATATACACTAAACTCTTTTATATACTATACTCCCCCTTTGACATTAATGACAAAGGTGTCAAAAATTGAAAGTCTTTAAGTACTTACTTAGAGTACACATTTGGATATGCAATCTGCAGATTCTTGATTTCTTGTTGCCAAAATGCCTTGAGTGCATCAATAGTCTGAAGATGGGCACATAATGCATATGTGAGCTTCTCCATCTTTACCAGATCCATGTAGGGGCCTTGATCATATGTGATATTAGTTGCATCAATATTTTTGATGTTCTCATTTAGTACAACAAAGGATGGCGCAAGTGCATTTCTCAGTTGTGTTTGTCTGGTCCTTATCTTACTGATCTCTATCTTGGATTTCTCAATTTTATCTATCTACCCTTGATAGATGTTGTTAGAGATATTGATATCTTGAGAAGAGGTTTCAACTGATTTCCTTATATTTTCAACTAAGATGTCTACTTCCTCAATCTTCTTGATGTGTTCAGAAGTGAATTTGCCTCTGTCCATATAGTTAGCTATCACATTTCTCCCTTTTGTTGCTAACTCTTTCAGAATTGCTTGACCAATCTTCAATGAGTTAAGATCTAAGGAGAAGTTCTTTATTAGTTCATCTAACCTTTCCTTTTTGTACTTGTCTTCTGCAATTTTAGTAGCTGATTCTACTAGACTTGTGAAGTTTTCTTTGAAGCTTGTCAAGATGCTATCAACATCATCAACTGATTGAATATTTTCCAATTTATTCTCTATTGGAACTAGGTTGTTCAAAATGTTTACTGACTCAAGAAACAAAGGATTTCTCATAAAAAATTTCTCTTTTTCTTTCTCCATGGCTAATACACTTATTTTGATCAAATCTTCTTCTCCCCATGCATCTAGGTTTGCTGAGTCAGGGGTCAAACTTGACAACAATGATATTGATGGTTTGATAGATGGAGTGAATATAGCATTTTGACTTACATCCATATATTTCCTTTTCACTGGGATCTCCACAGAGGGTTGTTCATTAGATTGATTACCTTCCTCATTATTCAAACCTATTGAGTCTTCAGTAAGAACTTCATCTTGCTGCAAGGAGGTATTATCAGTGCATAACTTCTCAGCTTCTTCAGTGCTGACAAATGCTTTTTCAAATTAGTTCAAGTCATTATCCAAAGCTATCATTGTTATCTTAACATCATTAATCATAATGGTTTCATCTGTATCTTTGACTATATCAGAGCATGATGGAACTTTGGGCACAGAATCTCGTGGACCTATCATAGGCACATTAAGAATCTCTGATTCTTTTTCTTGTTTGGAAGGAACTGGAGTCACTTTAGTTGTAGGTGTTGTTGATGGATACATATGTCTGTCCAAAAACACTTGCTCGAATGCTTTTTCAGTCTCTTTTCCAACCAACTCATACTCTTTATTCATAATGTGAAGAGTTCTTGTCTTGGTTCTTAGATGAGGTTTTACCAGATCTAACAGTATTGCCTTCTCATCATGTGAGCAAACAGGGAGAAGATTATCTAGTGTTTCTTCTCTAATCCTCATATCTTCTTCTATTGCCTATCTTTTTAATAAGTCAAGTATGTTCCATAATCTATCTGGAATGACTGTCTTAAGTTCCAAAACTAACCTTTTAAACTTGATCATATGTGAGATAATCATAGAATGTATTTTTGATTTATCTATCTCTTGATACTTGTCATAGACATTTGCAATTGAATCTAGTCATCCTCCATTAATGATTGTGTTCCTTAAGATTTCAAGACTAGGTCTGAATCCTACCTCAGGTGGGGCTTGAGTATTTTTTACTTTTCTTCATGTTGTCCTTGAGGATGGGTGGCTTGTGGGAACTTGCTTCCTTCTTCTAGTCATCTTGCTTGGCACAAAAGGTGGAGATGATTCCAAGTCAATAGTAGTAGAGGGCGTAGATTTGATCTCATCAGACTTCTTCTTTTTCTTCTTGTGGATATCATCAGATTTTTTTATTTTGACTTTAGCAGGTGTTTTCTTAAGTTCTCTTGCAATTTTAGCTTCCCTAGCTTTATCTATGTCTTCTTGGGTGAAACCATGAATTTTCAAAATGTTAGAGGTAATCCTTGATGCTTTCCTCTTATTATCTACACTGTATAGGAAAAAATCAACTTGATTTGTCTTTTCTCTGTATGTGCCCCATCTAGGCTCATTTGGATCTTTAGGCATAGATAGAAGGACTTGTTCATATCCTTCCAAAACATGTTCTTCCACTTCATAACCAAGTGGGTGAATCCATTTGTTTCTTGGCTCAACTACTTCCATGCATGTATAGTCTATTTCCACCATGAAGCATATGGTGTCCTTGTATTTTTCAACTATCTTCTCTGGTATTCTAAACCTCTTCTACATCTTAATTCTGAATGTCTTTATCTCCATATCCATAGATTCATTTATAATGCTTTATGATGTAGCTTTCAATGAAATTTGAGACAAGGTAGGTTTGCTCATGTCTAGGTAAAGATTAGAGACCTTACCAACAATGTGGAAGTATAATTATATAATCAATGAGCCAAATTTAAATATTTTTCTTTTGTCATTCTTGATAGCTTTAATATTCTCAATTAGTTGTGCACACAATATTTCACAAAGGTTATATTGAATATTATCTCTAGCCATCCTTATTGCTGCCAGAATTGTAGCTGTGGATACACTATTAAGTCTGCTTGTGTGCTGAAATTTGTAACCAAGTATCATGGTGATGAGTTTGATGTCTTTCTCCACAATAGGATCAGTAGTCATTCTGCGCCTATCACTTCTAGATAAGCATGCCTACTCAACCTGTTTCTTGACATCCTTTCCAGTGGGAAGAATAGGTTCGACCTTAGAGAGTCTGGTCATCTCATGAATGAGATCAGTAGTAATACAGATAGGAACTTCACCAATCCAAAATAGATCATCATGAATCCTACTGAGTAGAATTTTAACCCATTCTGGTTCATAGAACTCATGCGCATTTGTATATTCAAAGATAGGGTTATTAGTCAGATGTGAGAATTCATCCTTGAATGAGTAATTCAGGTTCATCATATATGCCATGAGCATTTTTATGCTTTTATCACCAATAGAATCCTTCTTACAGTAAATTTAAGCACATATGTCCTCAACATGCATGCCTCCTAATGGAGTCTTGGAAAATGCGCCCTCAATATCATCCAAAACTGACTTGAAAGGATGCTTCTTAAACACATATCTCTTTTTCTCAGAGATGTAAAACACTATAGGAGTTGTCATTACTTACTTGTAACTTTCTTAAATAGGGTTTCACAGAGATTCTAAAATGATGGGTCAGCGCTAGGGTTTCGTTACAACTACAATCCACTTTGCTAACCAACCAATGGTAATTAGTCAATACTAAGATGCTTGAATCTCCTATGCTCTCCAACTTCTCGATCTCAAATGTAAAATTGAAGATATAAAATCTTTTACCAGCTTATAAAAGAGTTGGTGAATTTAATGCTTGTTGTCATAACATGGTTTCCATTGGGAATTCTAATTTTAGTTCCTTCTCTACTTAGAACCTTGCGCTCTTGCGTACTGTAACAAAATGTTACCAAAAGCATAAAACTGAAGGTGCATACTCGGAGGTGAGTATACTTTCTGCACAGGGGTTTAGAGCTTGTCTAGCTCCCCGTATGACCATGAAGGTCATCTAACTAGAAGTAGAAGTTGCATGCACTATGGATGCATCTACCACTTTTTCAACACCATCATCTTTATTTACTTGAACCTATATTTTTCCTCAATCTTCTGTGGCTTTCACAAACTTGACTTCTCCATATTCTTCAAATATAGATCCTTGAGACTTATTAGGTCTTTCTTGTCTTTGCATTCTAGATAAGTAAAACCTTGAGATGTGTCTAGCTTTTTTACAAGAATGACCAATTACTGGAGGCTTGTTGACATGAATAACCATGTTGCACTGTTTAGCTATGTGTCCCTTGTAGTTGCATATCTGACATATAAAGTTTAGATAATTTTTTTGTGATTAATTTCTTTGATTGTACTGAGTCTAACTTCTTTGATTTTGTTGTGTCTGATTTCTTAGATTTGATCTACAGTGTATGGCTCTATGACCAAATTTTTTGCATGTATAACAATAACCATTGAAAGGTCTTACCTCTTTACACTTTCTTGCCATATATCCTTGTTTGTTACAGGCATAACAAGTGCAGTCAACTAGTTTGCGTTCATCTTTAGGTGGTTCTGCTTTAGCCTCTACAAGATTCTCAGTTTTCTTTGCTTCTGTGGTTTCTTCTTGTACTTTCTTTCTTTCTTGCAATGTATTGATTTGAATTTGTGCTTCATTATATCCAACACCAGTGGTATCACCTCTTAACTATTGTGCATAAAGCTATGATTGTAATAGATCAGAACTTGTGTGTAATTTTTCAATATGATTCTTGGCTTCTATCAACTCAGATTCTATCTTTTTCTTGATGTTCTCCAACTCCAAGATCTTCATATTTGCTTGAATAAGCTCTTCATCTAATTGTTTACTTGCTTTGATATTTTCTTCAATAGCTGTTCATTCAAATCTTCAATCTTATCCTTTAGAGACATGTTTTCTTCATTCATCTTTTTGACCATTTCCCCCAAATCATTCGTAGAGTAATCTTTCAAATCTTTTCTTAATTTTTTGATGAGAATTTGCGAGCCATCAACTTTCAATTTTAGTTCTTCATTTTCTTTTTTAGATCTATCAAGATCTTCAAGAGTTTCTTCAAGATTCTTTTTCAGATGTTTCACTTATGCTAAGTCCATGACCTCCTCAAGTGGTTAAACTTCTCTCAGAGGACTAGAGCTCTGATACCAATTGTTAGAAACACTGGGGGGGTGAATCAGTGTTTAGTATAATTCAGCAACTTGAAACTTAAACCAAAAAGATAATTTATTAAGCATAACACATTAACACATAACACAAAATATGTTTATGGGGAAACCTTGATCAGAGGAAAAACCCGGTGGGAATTAGTACCCACAAATAATTTCACTAATCTTATGAACTTATTAGAGTTCCTTTTCCATGTTAGGAGCAATCTTTACAATGCAAGTACAATGACCCTATTAAGAGTCCTTATAAAACCCTGTTAAAGGTGGATGGATCACTACCCAAGCTCACTGCTCAATAAAGAAGAAGGCTACAACCTCGTGATGAGAGATACACACTATATATGTTAATTGAACTATTGCTATGACACTACTTGTCTGATCAGTTCCTTTTGTGTGCTGAAACTCTAATCACTGATAGAGATTTATCTCATATTTATTATTCTTCTTTCTCTACTATCTTTCTTTCTATATATTTCTCTTTTTACCATGCCACCTCTAATACAAAATACATGTTAAGTATATATACATACTCAATAGACACGACTGAAAACTAGGACTTAGTCGGCCCAAAATAAACATACAGAACACTTCCAAATGAATTGGCTTAAGCGTGTTTACATGAGTGATAATAACATAATTACAAACATATTACAATAGGCACATAGCCAATGGAAACTTCCAAAATGTATTAAATAAATATGATGTAAACTCTCAACCTCTATCTGATCTCAAACATTTTATCTTGAAACCATATTCATTCTCAACTTTTGCTCTAAATAACTTGAATTTATCAAATGCTTCAAATTTATCTCTCAAATATGTAACCCACATCATTCTAGAAAAGTCATCAACAAAAAGTATAAAGTAACTTTCACCATAATATGATCTTGTTCTTGTAGGAACACACAAATTTGTATGCACCAGATCCAACTTCCCTTTTTCTAAGTAAGATTTGCTTTTAAAACTACTTCTGGTCTGTTTCCGCATAACACACTCTCTACACATAGTGTTAGATGGCTTTACAATCTTGGGTAGATCTCTCACATCATTAGTCATACTTGTCTTGATAATGTTATCAAACTTAACATGACAAAATATTCTATGCCATAGCAAACTGTCATCAACCTTTGCAATAAAACAAGTAGCCTTAGATGTATTCAATTCAAATACATTACCTCTAGATTTAGTACCAGATGCAATCAAATCTCCTAATTTACTTCTAATAGAGCATTTCCCATTAATGAATTTCAATTGGTAACCTCTGTCCACTAACTGTCCAACACTCAACAGATTATGCTTAAGTCCATCAACAAGTAATTCATTGTCAGTATTTGTCTTTCCATCCAGAGAAATAGATCTTACTCCAATGATAATTTTAGGAGTATTATCACCAAATCTAACAACACCACCATCATATCTTTTCAAACTCACAAATTTATTTTTGTCTCCAGTCATATGATGTGAACAACCATTGTTTATATCCCATTTACATTTATTTTCAACACGAGATACTAAGGCTTTTTCCTCATGTATAGGTTCATCATCCTTTATAGAAATAAATCCAATTTCATCATAGTCACCATCATCATTAGAAATACCCTCACTAGCATAGTAGCATTCCTTGTCTTTAGTATACTTTGATTTGTCAAACTTAGGTTTATTCTTAGGAACCCTTGTAGGACATCTAGATGCAAAATGACCAATCTTGTTACATGAAAAAAATTTCAAAGGTATTTTGCCTTCAAATTTACCCTTACCTGTCTTTTCTCTTCTAGCAATCAATGCTACCACTTCATCTAGCTTTCTTTCTTCCTCTTGTATTTGTTCCCATTCCTCACCATAGTCTCCAAGATCTTCTCTCAAGTCACTATTATTGGTGCTCGCAATTCCAGATAATGTCTTTTTGTTCTTATGCACGCTTGCCTTGAATACTGACTCAACTTTAGGTAGAGTATCTCCCAATTCTGCGACCTCAAAAGAAGTTAGCTTTCCAATCAAAATCTCTCTAGTGAATTTTAGTGTCAAAGGTATAATCTCCTCTGTAGCTTGTACTTTGGTTCTATATGCCGGTGTCAAAGATCTAAGTATCTTTGCAATCACTTCTTCCTTAATGTAAGTACCTCCAGAGTTTCTAATGCCAATAACCACTTCAGTAATTCTCTGTCCATATGCCCTAATATTCTCATCTTCTCTCATCTTCAGTGATTCCATCTTTGCCTTCCACTTCTGTAGCTCTACTTATTTTGTAAACTTATCTCCTACAGACAGTGCCTCCAATCTTGTCCAGATCTCATGTGCAGAATCCAAGTCTTTTACTTCTGTGAATTCACCTTCAGAAAGTGTGTTGATCAATGATTCCCTTGCAACCATATAACATGAAAAAAATTTCTTTTCATCTTTAGTAGCTTTCTCCAATTCATCCTCAATCACTATCTTCTCATTCTTCTTTGTGATCATCTAGTAGTCAAGTCCCAAACATAGAAAATATGTTCTCATCTTATTCTGCCAACTGTCAATGTTTTCAAGATAAAATTTTAGACTGTCGTTCCTATAGTAAGACATCTTCAGGATCACCTCAAGTTGTTAAACTTTCTCTCTAAGGACCAGTAGCTCTGATACCAATTGTTAGGAATAACAGTCTACAAGACAACTAAGAGGGGGGCGGTGAATCAGTTGTGATATAGAATATTAAAATTTAAACTTTATAAGTCAAAACTTCAATGTAAATGATAACACAGTAAATGCCAACACAATAACACAATACTTATTGTCAAGGAAACCCTGTTAAAGGTAAAACCATGACAGCGAAAAATTTAGTGGCAATTATTCGCCATTTGGCAAATGTCATATGTCGGTGACCCCAAAATTGGTGAGTACTTTTCAAATGTTGGATTGACCCTATCACCTAACATTTATTAATATTGGGTCCAAAGCTCAGGCCCATCGCCCATTGGTTTATTTAATTTTTCCATTTCTTACACATTATTGCCAATGGAATATAAATGTTGGTCCCCATAAATTTACAACATTTGCCTATAATTTCTAAGTGACCCCAAATCGAAGGCCTATATTTGCCTGGCATTTTACAGACACATGTCTCTAACTAATGTAATTTAGCCAACTTTATTAATCATGGGAAGGTATTGGATGACCCATAATCACTTTGAAAATAAGAAAAGACGTGTTATAATTATGAGGGCTTGCCCAAATATTTGTATACCTAATACCTCCCACCAAATTTTCTGAATAAGGATTAGTATAAAAACATTCTGATATCTCTATATTTGATCGTAGCGAAGTTTCAGAAGTTTCAGACTATTGAGTGGAACTGTATACTCAATACTTCATTGGCGAGTCGCGATTGCATTGTACATTTTAATTTGAGGTAAATGTACGTGATACTTATTCTATGACTGTGATTTGAGTTCATTTACATTATTTCAGAATAGGTTTGTAGAAATGGGGTTTCTTTTCCCTTTCGACTTGAAATACACCCCACACCATTGATCTATGCTCATCCAACGGTCTCTGGCTCTGTCGCACTATCGCGGGTCCCATTAACTTTTGGCTTGTCATTTGATGTGACTAGGACATGTGTGAGTGTCACTTAATCATTTTAAATTACAACTTCATATTATTAGTTATTACATTTAATAAATGTTATTAAATGTTTATTTTTACAGTGTAGTCGAATTTAGATTTTAATTCAATTATTTCTATCTTATAATCACACATCGATATGACACATTGACAAATTAAAAATAGAACTTGCTCTGGACTGATAAAGAAACTTAATCATTAAAAATTTAGAATCTCATTCTTTAGATTTAAAAAATGGAAGTACTAATCCATTGCTTAAGCATATACTTAAATGTCTAATACACAGGTAAAGAAACTAATTAAAATATTGTAATCACAAAGAAGTCTAAGAATCATTTTTTGTACCCATAAAAAGAAATTTGAAACAAACTTGGAATTTTTTTTTATTTTTTTTCAAAAAATTACATCGTACAATAAAAATAGAAACCTACTAGGCAACTTCTTATCGGTATAAAAAAAAGTGAAACTTTGCATGTCCATTGTCAAAAAACTAGGGTAACGAGAATGGGTAAATTAGGGAATCAGGGATCTTCATCTTCCCTTTCGTCTGAGTAAAATTTTTCAGAGAGGATAATCTCTGAGAATTCGTCAAGCCATGTGTAGTCCAACTCGTCAAATTCATCAAGGTAAAACCATTTCTGGAGAAAATCCCTCCCAAGCCATCCCCATTTCCTGTGTCACATTAGTTTCTCATCATTGAGGTTCAATAGAAAGGGTTTTCTAGCCACATTTCTGCCTGACACCAATAGCTTGTGTATATCTCTTAGCCAAGGGATCCCCACCCCTAATTCCACAAAAATAGAAACATTGACATCGTCCTTCAAGAATTTCTCTTTAAAAACCTTCCTCAACAACATCAGCATATCCACCTTCTGTCCTCTGAGGTCGAGGAGAGACGCAAAAAACTAAGATGTAATGTCCCTGTAGACATGGTATCTGTTGACATTCTCAAGGAACTCTCGACCCAATAACATCAACACAATAGAATTTATAAAAGTGTCGCCACCAACCTCCCTACAAATGGAAGTGAGGATTTCTTCTGAGACATTGCCCAAAAAGGACCTCTGGTCATCTGGGGATGTGCATCTCAAATGGATTGGTGTATCCATCTTTAATTTTTGAAAGCCTAAAGAACTAAAAACCTAAATCTTAAAACCAGAGGCAAAATTTCTACCACCACCACCGGCAGCTCTGACTCTTAATCTACCAAAAGAAAAATGAAAAAGAAAGAAACCAAATTGTCTATAAATACCCCCAACCCCTTGATTGATAGTAGTGATCACAGATACTTAGCAATTAATAATTATCCTTTCTTTAATCATATTTAATGCAATTTCCATAAATGCATTATGCATATTATGCGCGTGAGAGATTTAAATTGACTGTCCTTAATCTTTGATATCTAAATGTAAATCTTTCCCATAAATTTTCCAATAAATGCATGTGTACTATTGACAGTTAAAGATGGTAGTTAAAGAATGTCACTGACAAGGCATTTATTTCTTTTCGAGTTACAAGTTACAAGTTGCAGTTGCGCTATCCACCGTCCACATCAAAAAATAACTAGTAGTAATCAACGATCATGGTTATGGTGCACTTTTTAAGGCTTGATATGTGTCATCATTCCAGTGACTTCCAGCAGAAGTTAGTTTCCTTCCAAAATTTGGCCCAAAATTTAATTTCAGCCATTGATCTATGATGATCAAATGGTCTCAAATAATACATTTAACAATATATAATTAGGTTATGTGTACAATGTGTGATCAGTTATATTCGCAACAAATAAAAGTGATATTCGATGGACGTTGCATTAATTACTATGTTACGTGTCATTATTCGGGTGACTTCTTGGAAAAATTTGTTTCCTTCAAGAAATTGGGCCGAGATTAAACCTCAGCCATTGATCTAGGATAATCAAATGGTCTCAAATAAGACATTTAATATTAGCTGGCGTTGGCCCACATGATGCATTGACGAGTCCCATCTTTTGAAAATCGCCAAATAAAACATTTATTTTTCCCATAATTAACGATAGATTAGCCAATAAAATAAATATATTTTAAAACAACACATAAAAATTGCTAGTACAAATATTTTTTTTACCTTCACAAGACAATAATTCTCCTCATATATTATATATTTTCCCCCCATTAATTTATAATTCACTAGGATTTTATGGAATTTTCATTTGGGAGGGAAAAAATTGCCTACGCCTTTATATTATTTTCCTAATTTGAAAAAAAAATTCGCCATCATCAATAAAAAATTTCCCCTAAATTAATGTACAATTCGCCAGGATTTTACACTTTTTCCTAGGAGGGGGTTTCTTAAAGTTGTCCCTGCCTATTACGTTCAAATCTTTATGTTTTCCTCTTCATGCTAGTTGTATGTTTATTATTCTAGCATTGGGTTTTATTTATGATCTCTCTGTATTCGTGAAAACCAAGCTTCAAACTCTATTAATAATAAAAAATGTCTTTCATTTTTTTCCTTTGTATATATATTGGCTGTGGTTTCTTGATATTTAAAACTCTATGCTTTTGAGGCTCATGGTTAATTCTCATCTAGTCATTTGTTTCTGTAGAAATGCTGGCTCAAACTCCTTGAGGATTTTTATATTCTCTATGTATTTGCAGGAAACACAAGGATTTCACCCCCTTTCACTTCTAGGTTCGTCCATTTCTTTTGGAATTTTTTTTACCTCTTCTTAGGTCACGGCTTTAGCTCTATGCACTTAAATGATGGGTCTCAAATGTACTTACCCTTTCTCTATCCATAGCTCAAACATTCTATGTTTTACTCTCCAGTTTCAAGCTTCACAAATTTTACTTATTTTGAAGAAATAGTGATGAACCCTTGTGATGGTTTCTATTAATTGTGAGGGCCATGATTGTATATTTTGAAAATATATATTCAATATCCTTATCCCATACTATTTACTCTTCTAAAAGGTTTCCGTAACTTTCAATTTGATATTCATTGGCATCTAGTGACCCATATTTATACCTTTTGAATCTACCCTTTGATTGTCACTTCTATATGACTACTGTGACATCTCTTGCTGTTATGAAATAATTTGTGGCCATTGGGTTTGTCATCATTTTTCCTTACTCAAGGTTTAGAAATAGATTAAATACTTTGCTTCTTTTTCTACATGTGTTGAAACCATTATGAAAATGGATTTTAAAATAATACTTATCCCCTTACTAGGACTACTACCTTGCATTTGAAACATTGTTTTGATATATTTTTTCATTGTCATGGCTTCAAAAAAAGAATCAACATGCCCCCACTTTCTCATTTAATAGTAGCATACCTTTATCATCATCTTGTTGCTCTTTTTTTTCTTGAAAAATACAGGTATCCAGACATATAAATTATTTGATGTTGTGAAGAGCACAAACATTTTACATAATGTCCTACTATAAGGTGTGAAAATAAGTTTTCCTTTCTTTGTATCTTCAAATTAGATGGTAGTTTCCTTCAGATCATTTGAATTCTTTTTCATGATAGCTTGATACTTTTACCCTTGACTTTTTCCATCTCTTTTCTCTTCATATTTTACTATCTTGTTCTGTATATTTTAAGCAAATTGCTCCATCTGTTTAGATACACTATCATCTCCTTTATTATGATGTTCATATAAATTTATGTGGAAATGTCCTTGTCATTGTGATCTGTGGTGCTCCATTACTCATGTTTTTTATTGAAACATCACTATTAATACATTGTTCTCAAATAATTGATGCACTATTTTGGTTTTTTAGATACACAATCTCTACACATGCTAATGTTCTGTATTATTGCATCTTTGACATCATCTTTTGGTTATTCTGAAACTATCTCATATGAATCATATAAATTTCATTATGTTCATGTTGTAGCAATTTTGGTTAGTTTCTAGTCTGAAGCTAAATATACCTGTTAGTTGCTAATGCATGCATTATTTACATGGTAGAAGTAACCCCAAGGTGTGCTCACACAATGCTCTAGATAGGACCTTGCTTTCCCTAGTCCACTTAGGATCCCAATTCTTCTTCTAGGATCTCTATAGCCTCAAGATACTGATCCTTAGACTATTCCAACTCTTCTCTAAGAGCCACACTTCTTGTGTTTCACCTTGAAGGACATCCACCATTAGTTTTATCTCAATGCTTCACAATTTTTTTGAAGGATTCCAAACCTAAACCCTTCATACCAATTCCATCAATGCTATAATTGTCTTGTACACTAATTTTATATTCATTGTGCATCCATACATTCCCATTTGGATGGGTCTTCAATACCATTTTGGTCAAGTTTCAATGTTTCTCTCAAAATGGTCCTATTAGGCTTATTTGACCAATTAGCCCTATCGAGAGGGTTTTTCTAGATTTACTCCTAAATATTCCACAAAAACCCTAAAAATAATCATGCATCTTGATACCCTTTTTGGAGACCTAAAAGATTTTTAGGGTCTAGAATCCCCAAGCCTTCCATACACCTCTGTCCTAAAATGTAGGGCTATTAGGCCTATTTTGGCTATTCACAAGCACTCCACTAATTTATATGGAAAAATAAATCCAAATGGATTAGATGGGATTTCAAATTATTAGTAGGGATCTATAAGACCCTAAAGTCTTTGATAGCACACTTGGTTCAGAACATGCACACACACCCTTATCTCTACATTCACTTTTTCCCCTGTAATGCACCTAATCAGACAGTCCTAGCTCGCCTAGGGCATGGCTATAAAAATGGAGGCATGGCTATAAAAATGGAAAATCAACTCTCTAACCTCCTACCTAAATATGTATACTGCACAGAGCCTCCCCTAATTCATTCATCCAACCTTTTGTGTTTCCCATGGTTGGATTTCATGGGGGAGCAATAAAACCAAAACTAATCTAAACTAGACTAGTAGACTGTCTAAACCTTAAACATTTCCTAAAACTAAAAAATAAACTCTACACTACTTAATTACTAAATGAAAAATTCTTTAATATGTTCCTACTACACAAATCCACCAATAGATCAAGTATTTCAATCCATTACAACACAAAGAACATTCAAATGAGTCGACTATACTCTATTGCTTCCAAAAACCTACATACAATCAATCTCTCCTTGGGAAATGAACTATGGTGTATCATAAGATGCTTCCTCCACCATTTTAGGCCTCTATCATTGATTACCCACTCCTAGAATGAGGTGAATCCAAAGTTGTCGAGTTGCATGCAACATTTGCAAAAAAATTGCAAATGTTGTCATGACAACTTTTGAGCATCTTTTGCATTTATGATGAAAACTATCTTTTAGGGCCTCTAACCCATACACTATGATGAAATAACAACATTTGAGCCTCTTTAAGCATCTTTATCATCTTACATAGGTCTAGGACACATTTATACCTCATTTCCCAAATTTAGCCTATTCTAAGGACTTGAACACTTAAAATCAAACTAAGCTAAACTAGGATGAAATTAGCACTAACCCCTAACTCACCTAGTTACACACAACAACAAGACCTTCTAAGGTCTAAGAAACAAAATACTGACTTGGCTAGAGTTAGTTACAAGCCAAAACTAATTAGGGCTTTGAGGATAGCCTAGGTGCTCCTGCACCATCCTCCCCAAATGAAAATATTGGATTATATTAGTTTTGGTTACTGATCATGTTGTTGATATTCATGTTTCTTCACTGATGTCAACATATATTTCTATGGAGAAGACAGACTGGCTACTTAACTAGAAGAAGTGTACAGACATTGTACAGATGATTTAGAATGATCAAAGTTGGATTTATGCAGAAGGATGTGTTTTGATCTTATTCCTAAGGTCGCTTGGCTTTATGTTACATACTGTGGATGTTACAATTTATTTAGTGAAGACTAGTTTTCTAGACTATAACTGTGATTCTGGATAGAGAAAGTCTTGTTGTTTCAGGTATATCTTTTTGGTGAAGATATTTCAGAACTTGCGAGCTTACTGATGTACAACCGACATATGATAGAGTAATGGGTTGAGTTTGATCATTGATTGGCCATGATGACGTCAGTTGTGGTGTGTACTCTAAAGTTATTATGATAGTGAAGGTATATCTGATGATGAAGATGGTGACTATGATGAAATTTGATTTATTGCTATTAAAGATGATCAACCTATGCATGAAGAAAAAGCATTAGTATCCCAAGTTGAAAAGAAATCTGAATGGGTCATAGATAGTGGTTGTTCACATCATATGACTGGAGATAAAACTAAGTTTGTGAGTTTGAAAAGACATGATGGTGGTGATTTTAGATTTGGTGACAATACTCCTAAACTTATTAATGGAATTGGATCTATTTCCTTGGATGGAAAGACTAATACTGACAATGTATTACATGTTGATGGACTTAAGCACAATTTGTTGAGTGTTGGATAGCTAGTGGACAAGGGTTATCAACTAAACTTCATAAATGGAAAATGTTCTATCAAGAGTAAAATAGGAGACTTGATAGCATCTGGTACTAAATCTAGAGGTAATGTATTTGAATTGAACACATCTGAAGATTCTTGTTTTATTGCAAAGGTTGATGATAATTGGTTATGGCATGGAACATTTTGTCATGTTAATTTTGATAACATTGTGAAGGCAAGTATGAGAAAAGTAGTAAGAGATCTACATAGAATTGTAAAATCATCTAACACTATGTGTAGAGAATGTGTTATGGGGAAACAAACTAGAAGCACTTTCAAGAGAAAAGCTTATTCAACAAAAGGGAAGCTAGAACTGGTGCATATAGATTTGTGTGGTCCTACAAGAATAAGATCATACTATGGTGAAAGGTATTTTATAATTTTTGTTGATGAATTTTCTAGAATGATGTGGGTTACATATCTGAGAGAGAAATCTGAAGCATTTGACAAGTTCAAGTTATTCAAGGCAAAATTTGAGAATGAATCTAGTTTAAAGATGAAGTGTTTGAGATCAGACAGAGGAGGAGAGTTTACATCAGAACTATTTAATGCATACTGTGAAGAAAATGGAATACATAGACAGACTTCAGCTCCTAGAACTCCACAACAGAATGGGATAGTAGAGGGAAGAAACAGAACCATATTAGATGCTACAAGGGATATGTTTTTGGAAGGAAATGTGTTACATGTTCATTGGAGAGAACCAGTTGGCACTGATGTGTACACATTAAACATAATCCAAATCAGAGAAGGTACAAATAAAACTCCTTATGAATTATGGTTTGATCATGCACCTACTATGAAATATTTTAGAATATATGGTAGTAAATGTTATATCAAGGGAGATGATGAGATAGGCAAGTTTGATGCTAGAAGTGATGCATGAATCTTTCTTGGTTATTCCACTAAGAGTAAAGCATATAAATGTTTCAATCTAAGACTGAGGAAACTGATTGAAAGCGCCAATGTGAGGATACATGAAAAATTTCAAATTCAGGAAAGAATGTATGATTGTGGTTAGATAACAAAAACATGAGAAGTTGTTGTTGAGCCTAAAGGACCCTTGATGATCAAGAATGAGATTGAAGAAGAAGAACATGCCAAAGCTAGTGAGACATTGAAGAGACCAAGGTATGTCATGAAAAACCATCCTGAAGATCAAATTATTAGTGATAAAAGCAAAGGCATGATGACTAGATCTAGAGTTAGAGACGAGACTTGTTTGATTTCTCAACTTGAACCAAAGACTACTGATGAAGCATGTAGAGATGAATCTTGGACTAAAGCCATGGAAGAAGAACTAGAATAGATAAACAAAAACAATACTTGGGAATTGGTTCCAAGACCTCAGAACAAAAATGTGATTGGCACTAAGTGGGTTTTCAGAAACAAAATGGATGAGGAAGGCACAATGGTAAGAAACAAGTCTAGACTGGTATGTAAAGGCTACTCACAACAAGAAGGCATAGACTACGATGAAAAATTTGCACCTGTTGCTAGATTGGAAGCTGTGAAACTATTCCTTGCTTATGCTGCACATAAAGACTTCAAAGTGTATCAGATGGATGTCAAGTTAGAATTCTTGAATGGTGTTCTAGAAGAAGAAGTGTACATTGAGAAACATGATGGTTTTCCTTTGGCAGATGATGAAAACATGGTTTGCAAACTAAAGAAGCCACTATATGGACTGAAACAAGCACTGAGGGCATGGTATGCAAGACTGGATAAACATCTACTTCATCTTGGTTTCATAAAAGGTAATGCAGATAGTAATTTTTATTTAAGAACTGATGAAGATGGAATCTTAATTATAGAAGCTTTTGTTGATGATATCATTTTTGGAGGCAATGATAAAATGAGAAAGAAGTTAGCTAAATAAATGGAGAATGAGTTTGAAATGTCAATGATTGGTGAGATGAAATTTTTTCTTGGTTTGCAAATTAATCAGAGTAAGAATGGCATTTTATATCTCAAACCAAGTATCTTAAGGAAATGTTGAAGAAATTTGGAGTGGAAGATTGTAAACCTATTGGTACACCCATGGTAACAGGGAACATACTAACTAAAAGCAATGAGACTCAAAGTGTTGGGCAGATTAAGCATAGATCAATGATTGGTGGTCTACAATATCTAACACACAATAGACCAGATATTACCAATGTAGTTGGAATTCTGGCTAGATATCACGCAGATTCTAAAGAGACACATTTTGTTGTTGTGAAAATAATTTTTAGATATTTGAAAGGAACAGTAGAATATGGATTATGGTATGAAAAATTTTATGATTTTACATTGCAAGATTTTACTAATGTTGATTGGGCAGGTAATGTGGATGACAGGAAGAGTACAAGTGGTGGTGCACTTTTCCTTGGAAAAAGGATGGTTTCTTGGTTGAGCAAGAAGCAGAACTGTATTGCTCAATCTACTACTGATTCATAGTATGTTGTTGTTGCAATAAACTATACACAAGTTGTTTGGATGAAACAAATGCTGAAGGACATTGGAATAATTTTCAAAGAACCTGTGATTATCCATTGTGATAACACCAGCACAGTGAATATGTTAAAGAATCCTGTAATGCATTCAAAGACTAAACATATTTCCATCAAGTACCATTTCTTTAGGGAGAAGGTAGCAGATAGAGAGATTAAACTGGAGTATATTAGCACAAAGGAATATATAGCAGATATATTTACTAAACCTTTGCCAAAAGATGCTTTTGAATATCTCAGAGGAATGCTTGGGGTGATGGCCCCTCCCAGTAAAAAATAAATGATGTAGATGTGCATCAGTCCAGTGGAGCTCAGAGCTATATCACTCTCTAGACTTGATGTATGGATCTACTCCTTAGGGGGAGTGATCGTAGAAGAATACTATGGAGTACATTTGGCTGATCTTGCACCTAGCTGATTGGACATGAAGATTTTAAAAATATACATCTTACAAAAGAATACAAATGAATTATTGCACCCTTTTCCATTGCTACCAAAGGGGGAAGAAATATATGTGAAAATCCCTACTATTTTGGGGAGATTTGTGTTGAGGATATTGAGAAGATTGTATAGAGAGAGTATACTTTTGGGTTGATACATATGGATTTTCCCATATATTGCCATCAATGCCAAAGGGAGAGATTGTTGGATGATATCAATTTTGGTTTCTGATCATGTTGTTGATATTCATGTTTTGTCACTGATGTCAACATATATTTCTATGGAGAAGACAAATTGGCTACATAACAGGAAGGAGTGTATGGACACTGTACAGATGATTCAAAATGATCAAAGTTGGATTTATGTAGAAGGATGGGTGCTGACCTTATTCCTAAGGTCTCTTGGATTTATGTTACATAGTATGGATGTTACAATTTATTTAGTGAAGACTGGTTTTCTGGACTAAAACTATGATTCTGGACAAAGTAGGTCTCTGTGTTTTGTGTATATCTTTATGGAAAATATATTTCATAACCTGTGAGCTTACTGATGGATATCTGACATATGATAGAGTAATGAGTTGAGTTCAATTGTTGATTGGATACTAATGATGTAAGTTGTGGTGTGTACTCTGGAGAAGACCTATTTCTTGGCCGACTTCATACATGTAGCATGTGAAATTAATTGTGAGCATGAATTACAGATCAGGAAGTATATGTAATGGATTGTAATTTTTGTATACTTTTTATAGATATCGTGTGTATCTTAGCAAGGGGCTATGTAATTATTTGTATGATGGAAAGCCTTAATTGGTCAACCTAGTTAATTATGTATTAGGAAATCTTAAGTGGAAGACCTAATGAATTATTGTAAGAGGGTATATATGAATGATAAATTCTTGTGGAGAAGTGTGAATGACAGAGAAAAATAAAGAGAGGTGTGGAAGTTGCAAAGCTTGTTGACTGTTGGATACAAGCAAAGTTGATACTTCATTGGAACTAACCAAGCAAAGATAGTTGCTATTAGACAGTTCACTGGTATGTGTATTTTCTTTATACACTTGATTCAGATTGTGAATCCTTGAGGGTGGCTTTAACCTTCTTTGGGAAGTGTGACTTGGTAGTGAGTCTACTATTTTCTTTGACTCCTAATAGGGTCTGTCTCCTAACAGGGACTATGTACTGTAATGTTGTAACAATATCCTAACAGGGCTAATGTCTTTTAATAGGGATACTATACTCTCAGTACATTATTTGTGGGTGTTAATTCCCACCAGGGTTTTACCTTTAACAAGGTTTCCTCAACAACAAATATTGTGTTATGGTTTTGGCTATTACTATGTTATCATTTACATTTGCAAATTTGGTTTATAAAGTATAAAGTTTAATAATCTAGATTACAACTTATTCACCCCCCTCTCATTTTTCTTGTGGACTATAATTCCTAATAGAAAATACTTCAATCCACCCTTGGATTGAGTAAGTTGAGGTCAATTCCAAACTTTTTGAACTCTATTTCCTTTATCCACACTACATCTGCATCTAGTTCTCCATGCCACTTCACTAAGTGTTCTTGGTATTCCTTGTTCCTTGTCCTCTTATAGACTCTAGAATCCAGTATGTGATATGCTTTATTGATTGGTGTAGATGGTAAGTTGATTTATTCTACCTCATGTATGACTTTGATCAAACTTTGATCTACTTTTGGGATTGGGCCTTTGTATAAAATGGTGTGCAATATTAAACACCGGAGATAGACCCATATCCTCTGGTAGTTCCACCTTATAAGCATTTGCTCCATACTTGGCCAACATGACACATGCACCAATTATTCTCATCTGTAGCTTATGTGGTATTCCTTTTTGTAATCTTACCTTGTTGAGGTGAACCATCACTAGATCCCCAACTTTGAATTGGACATCTCTTTTCCTCTCATAAACTTTACTCTTTATCTTCTATGTATTTTTAGTGAGTGTCTTTCTCACTGTCTCATGGACTTCTTGTATAGAATGTGAAAATTAATCATCATATCCACTTCTCTTGGCTCCTTCCTTTAGATCTCTGAGCTCATATATGCCTCTTGGATGAAGGCCATAAACTATTTCAAAAGGACTCTTACCAGTAGTCCTATTCACTGTGTCATTATAGGCATATTATGCTTTCCCAATGAGTTGGTCCCAAACTTGACCATACTCCTTAGTTAGACACCTTAGGATATTTCAAAGGATCCTATTAACTACCTCTATATGGCCATTAGACTGAGGATGGTACGCAGATCCAAAAGATAAGTTGGTTCCCAACTTTTTCCAGAGAGTGTTCCAAAAATGACTCATAAACTTTGTGTCTTTGTCAGACACTATACTCATTAACAAACCATGTATTCTAACTACCTTCTTGAAGAATAGGGAAGCTATTTGAATTACATCATTTGTTATCTTACAGGGTACAAAGTGTGCCATCTTGCTAAATCTGTCCATAATAACATAAATTCTACCCATTCCCTGCTTTGTCTTGGGTAAACCAACTACAAAATCCATGCTCAGACATTCCCAAGGTCTATTTGGAATGGGAAAAGGATGATATAGGCCTGCATTAGTAGACATATAGTTTGCTTTCTAACAAATAACACAATTTTCTACATATCTCTTAACATCCAAATTCATCTTGGGCCAAAAGTAGAATCTTTGAACTAATTCTTGAGTTTTGTTAACATGAAAATAGCCACTAAGTGCACCATTATGTTTCTCCTAGATTAGATTCTCCCTAATAGACCTGCTAGGGACACATAATTTACTTCCTTTGAACAATAGACCACTCTGTAAAGTATACTCAAGGAATTGACTATGAAAGTGGTTTTTATACTCTTGGCATACCTTGTAAATTTCTGCAAAGTCTTCATCTTCACAATATAGGCCTTTGAATTTTTCTATCCCCATGCTCTATAGTTGAATCTCTTGAATGGTCAAATCTCTTCTACTTAAGGCATATTCTAGCTTATTCTACAATCCCTTCTTATGTTTGATGTTGAAGGTGCAGGATTGTAGGTACTGAACCCACTTCATATGCTTGTGACTGAGTTTATCTTGGGAGTTCAAGAAACTTAACGCTTGACTGTATGAATAAACTATGAACTCTTTTGGAAGAAAATAATGCCTCCACTTTCTCAGTGCTTGGACCAGAGCATACATCTCTAGGTCATAAGAAGAATATTTCTTCTTAGCTTCACTTAGTTTCTCAGAGTGGAAAGCCACTGGTCTTCCCTCTTGACTCAAGAATGCACCAATGGCTCCATTTCTAGCATCACATTCCACTGTAAATAGCTTCTCAAAGCTTGGAAAAATAAAGATTGGTTGGGTAACAATCTTCTTCTTTAACAACTCAAATCCATTATTAGCTTGTTCATTCCATACAAATTTAGTTTTCATCCCAGCCTTGATAGTATTGAGAATATGGGCACAAATTGCACTGAATTGTTTAATAAACTTCTTATAGTACTATGCTAGGCCATGAAAAATTCTTACCTCAGTGGGTGTTCTTAGACTAGGCCAGTTGGTGATGGCTTCCACCTTGCTGGGATCCATCTTTAGCTTGCCTTGAGATAACACAAATCCAAGGTATACTAGTTCTTTCTTGATGAATTCACACTTCTCCAATTTTATCATCAAATCCTCCTCATGTAGCTTCTTGCAGACCATTTCTAGATGTCTGACATGTTCTTCTCTTGTCTTACTATAGATGAGTATATCATCCAAGTAGACTACCACAAACTTTCCAATATAGTCTTTAAGGACCTCATTCATTAACCTCATGAATCTTGATGGGCCATTGGATACGCCAAATGGCATGAAAAGTCACTCATACAGTCCTTCTATGGTCTTCAACACTATTTTCCATTCATCTCCCTCATTGACCCTGATTTGATGATAACTACTCTTTAGGTCTATCTTGGTAAAATACCTTGCTCCTCCTAGACAATCCATTAGGTCTTCTATCCTAGGGATAGGGAACCTATACCTAATGGTTATTTTGTTTATTTCTCTAGAGTCAATACATAACCTCCATGTTCCTCCCTTTTTAGGGGATAAGATAGTGGGTATGACACAAGGACTAATACTTATCCTAATCAGACCTTGGCTTAATAATTCTTTAATCTGTCTAGCTATTTCCTCATTTTGTTGAGGTGTCATCTTATATGCAACCTTATTGGGTAGGGTATCTCTAGGGATTAGGTCTATTTTATGGCTCACTAACCTCTTAGGTGGTAGGGATGATGGTTTACCATCACTCACTATGCCTTCATACTTTTGCAGAAACACCTGCATTTCCCTTGGAAAATCTATCCTCTTGACCACCTTGTCTACAGTCTTTTCTTTTGTTTATAGAACCCATGCAAACCCAACTCCTTCTCCTTCTTCTAAGGCCTCTAAAAACTCCTTCTCACTCACCATGAGAACATTGGGACCAGATGACTTCCTTTTTGCATCCTCCAACAGTGACTAGATTTTACATGTCACATTGTCTTTCTTGAAAGAATATGAATTATTTGCACCATCATGCATGGCCTTTGTGTCAAATTGCCATGATCTACCTAGGAGTAGCTGACATGCATCCATAGGTAGGACATCACATAAATTTTTTTCCCTATACCTCCCAATTGAAAACTCCACTCAAGCTTGCTCATTGACAAGGACATGTTGTCCTTTGTTTAGCTAGGTGACTTTGTATGGAATGGTGTGGGATATTCTTGTCATCTTCAACTTGCTAACTGCCTCCTCTAACACTATATTTTTAGTAGAGCCTGATTCTATAATGACTCTACACACTTTTCCCATCATTTTGCACTTCACTCTAAATAGTGACCTCCTTTGACTAGGTTCTTCCTTCATTGGCTCCTTAATCAGAGCTCTCCTCATCATAAGGTTCTCACCTTCTTCTAATTCTAATGGGACCTCAGGGTGTTTGTTTCCAACACTAGATTCTTCTTGGACATAGTTCATTCTATTGTCACTTCCTTGGGAATTTTAACCCTTCTCTAGACATCTATACATAGGATGTCCCATATGATTGCAATGGTAACACTTCATATTGGCAAAGTAGTTTCCTCTACCTTGGTTAATGTTTCTTCCTCTTCCACTAGAGTTCCTTCCTCTATTTGAACCTCCTCTATTGGATTTTCCCTCTTGTTTTTCAACAAATTTATTCTCCCCTTGGTTCTTGGGTTCAAAACTCCTTCCACCATATCCACCTCTCTGTCCTCTAGTGTCTCTCCCTCTACCTCTTCCTCTGGTAGTACTAGAGTCTTGTTTCTTTCTTAGCTTTTCTTCAACTTTGATGGAAATTTGGTGGCACTTCTTAATTGTGTCTGGAGTCAAAAGACTCATCTCATCTTGTGTGGTCCACTTTATACCATTAAGGTATCTTTCTACCTTAACCTTCTCATCCTCTAC
Organism: Thuja plicata; assembly: GCA_018584345.1. Lineage (NCBI taxonomy): Eukaryota > Viridiplantae > Streptophyta > Pinopsida > Cupressales > Cupressaceae > Thuja > Thuja plicata. The sequence goes on from MU225705.1 coordinate 1,294,099, forward strand.
AACTCTTGATCTCATGCAAAGTTTCTAAAATTCTTCAATGTATGAGTTTACATCTAGGTCTTTATGTCTCATACCATGCCTTCTCTTATGCAATTGGATTTCATAATCCTCAAGGATGTAAGCATCTCTAATTTTTGCAACCATAGCCTTCCATGAAGCAATAGGACTCTTTCCATCCTTCTCTCTCTCATCTTGGATAAATTTCCACCAAGTGAATGCAGAACTCTCAATCTAGCTCTTACAACCTTCACTTTGTGAGCCTCAGTGATTCCATCACACTCAAAATGGTTTTCTAGTCCCTCTATCCAGTCAAGGACTATCTATGGTTCCATCTTTCTAGTAAATATTGGAACTCCTTCTAGTGCCTTACCACTCATAGCCTTTAAATATTTTAGGAATGGCTCCTCAGTAAGGACATGGTCAGCTTTGGGTACTTCATCCTCTATGGAAATCTCCTTGCCTTTCCCCTCAACCATATCATTCACTTCATCTGCTTTCACATCAACTTCATCCACCTTTTTCTCTAATTGAGCCAATCTGTCTCAAAGTATTCTATTCTTTGTTTCTTGATCATCTACCTTCTTAGCTAGATCAACATTAATCACCACTATTGACTCTCCTACTAATTCAGCTGGCTGAAACATTAACGACATGCCTGATCAACTATGCTTCGATGCCAATCTAATAGAAGTAACCCCAAGGTGTGCTCACACAATGCTCTAGATAGGACCTTGCTTTACCTAGTCCACTTAGGATCCCAATTCTTCTTCTAGAATCTCAATATCCTCAAGATACTAAGCCTTAGACTATTCCAACTCTTTGCTAAGAGTGACACTTATTTTGTTTCACCTTGAAGGACATCCACCATTAGTTTTGTTTCAATTCTTTACAATTTCTTTGAAGGATTCCAAACCTAAACCCTTCATACCAATTCCATCACTGCTAAAATGGTCTTGTACACTACTTGTATCTTCATTCTACATCTATACATTCCCATTTTGATGGTTCTTCAATACCAATTTGGTCGAGTTTCAAAGTTTCTCTCAAAATTATCCTATTAGGCCTATTTGACCAATTAGCCCTACCTAGCGGGGTTTTCTAGATTTTCTCCTAAATATTCCACACAACCACTAAAAATAATCAAGGATCCTGATACCCTATTTGGAGACCTAAAATATTTTTAGGGTCTAGGGTCCCCAAGCCTTCCCGTACGCCACCATCCTGAAATGTAAGGCTATTAGGCCTATTTTAGCTCTTCACAAGAACTCCACTAATTTCTATGGAAAAATCAATCCAAATAAATTGGATGGGATCTAAAATCATTACTAGGGATCTATAAGACCCTAAAGACTCTGAGACCACACTTGGTTTAGAACTTTCACACACACCCTTGTCTCTGTATTCACTTTTTCTCCTACCATGCACCCTACCAGACAACCCTAGCTCACCTAGGGCATGGATATAAAAATAGAAAATCAACTCCTCTAACATCCTACCTACATATGTACACTTTAAAGAGGCTCCCCTAACTCATTCATCTGACCTTTTGTGTTTCCCACGGTTGGATTTCATGGGGGAGCCATAAAACCAAAACCACTCTGAACTGGACCAACAAATTGTCTAAACCTTAAACAATTTCCTAGAACTAACAAATAAAATCTACACTACTTTCTTACCTAATGAAAAAGTCTTGAATATCTTCCTACTACACAAATCCACCAAAAGATCAAGTATTTCAATCCATTAAAACACAAATAACATTCAAATGAGTTGATTGTACTTTGTATCACAGAACCCTTACTCTATTGTTTCCCAAAACTTAGATACAATCAATCTCTCCTTAGGAAATGAACCATGGAGTATCATAAGATTATTCCTCCATAATTTTAGGCCTCTATCATTGATTACCCACTCCTAGAATGAGGGGAATCCAAAGTTGTCGAGTTGCATGCAACATTTGCAAAAACATTGCAATTGTTGTCATGACAACTTTTGAGCATCTTTTGCATTTATGATGCAAACTATCTTTTAGGGCCTCTAACCCATACAAATTGATGAACTAACAACATTTAAGCTTATTTGATCATCTTTCTCACCTTACATAGGTCTAGGACACATTTAGACCCCATTTCCCAAATTTAGCCTATTCTAAGGACTTGAACACTTAAAAGCAAACCAAGCTAAAGTAGGATGAAATTAACACTAACCACTAACTCACCTAGTTACACACAACAACAAGAACTTCTAAAGTCTAAGAAACAACATACTAACTTGGCTAGAGTCAGTTAAAAGACAAAACTAATTAGGGCTTTGAGGATAACCTAGGTGCCCTTGCACCATTACTATTCCTGTTATTTCATTCAATCTAATAACTCCATGTGAAATGCAATAAATATTGAATGCTTGAACATTGATGATGCTTTATTTTATCATTGATTTTTTGTCTTTAAAATCTTAACAATGTGAATATTTGTATCAATATTATTTCTTCAACCTTTGATGAAGCATAAGAGTATACCTATCATTATCCTTCCATAGTTTCTTTTCTTGTTAGAAATATTGTCTTTGACAAGATATAACTACCACTTCTTTTTAGATTCTCTCTCAAAGCTATGTTCTCATTGATCCTTAAAGAAAAATTCTTGTAGATACATATTGAAATCTTGTACCATCCTCTTGTGTTCCATAGTCATTGAATCCCTATTTTTGATCGTTAAATCTTCTGCCATTATGAAGTAAAATATTAGTAGTCTACATAAATTGTGGTCGCTCTCTTTGTATACCTTAGGTGTCCTTTATGTATACATCTGGTAGTAAAGTATATCCTTGTATTGAATTTTTTCTCTTGCCCACTGGAGTAGCATTTTTCAAGTCAAATTCAATTAGAATCATCTTTGTAAAGCTAATGCATTTTGCTGATTGCATTTTCCTTTTCAATAGCTATATAATTTTTCTCTGATAATTGATTATGATTCTTGAGTTTTTCACCTTTCAAATAGATGCATGATTATTAAATTACTATGGCCTTCTTTTCACAAAATTTCACCTTTCAAATAGATGTATGATTATGGCCCTCTTTTCACAATATTATATTGACTACACATTGATTCATTGGTCTAACCTTTGTTATTGACATTCCCTTGTTCATGCGAAGTGACAAAAAAATGTTCTACAATTGATACCACATTGTCCTTTTTCTCAAAGTTGTTATTAATACTTGTCATTATATTACATAATGGAACTTCTATAGAATTAATTTCTTCTATCCTACATCATATTTGACCCTTGTTGATGCTATAATCACATGTCATCCTATAGCACACTAGGCTTAACCCTTGTGGGATCCAAATTTTACCCCATGTTCTACAGGATAGACACATGTATCTGTACATGAAGAAAAACAATTTATAAAATATATTTACATTAATGTAAATTATTTCTGATGGATTTCTTTATTCTTTAATGCACATTGAAATAAACTTTTTCATGCATATGTGAATGATCATGTATGATTTATGACTAGTCATTGCTTAGATATTTTGATCTAACACATTGTTCTAAAAAATTCATGAAGAATGAGCACTAAGGAGAATTCAAGGAAGTTGAAGGACAAGCATCTAAGGAAGAGACAAAACATGACAACCATGAACCAGTCATTCAGGCAATGAATGGTCACCCTCCTACATACACATTTTCATATTCATGTATAAGCTTCTTTTAATTTGCATTGAACAATAAGGTTAATATCATGCCTTGTGTGAGAATAAATGTACATTTTACATTCAATAAAGATTACTTTTGGTATAAAATAGATTTTTAATATATTTTATTTATATCTCATGCATCTGTTATGTTTATTTTTGAAAACTTTGCAACCTTTTCAGTTATTCACTTGAATATAAAATATGAGAGTTAAGAAATGTACCTTTTCTTTGAAAAATGCATGGAATCCACCCGAATTTAGCTATGTGTGAAATTATGGTAACAATATCACATCCATAATCCCTCATAGGAGCCACTATATCCTGCATACAAAACTACTTTGTCACCTTACCAAACCCCACAACATCCCCATCAAATCCCCATCTGTGCTCGATTTCCATCTGACCCATACGAAGTACCTAGGTCCAACATAATGGGTGCACTCACTCTACAACCTATTATTCATGAGTGGGAAGAGATGAAGAACACTTTTAAGGAGCTAAGTGTAGGGAAAAAAATCAAGACCTTTAAGTTTGAGGAGGCTTGTCCCTAGCCTTAATAGATCTATCATAGGAATACCCTTCCCCAGACACTTTGAGACTCCCACATTCAAAAAATACAATAGAAAAGGTGGGTAATCTTATAACAATAACTATCTCATGCACCTCTTTCCAAAGACTTGAGGTGGGTAATCTCTAGAATGGTTTTACAAGATCCCATATGGTAAAATCAACACATTCATAGAGTTGTCTGAATAATTTTTATTTCAATATGGACACAATGTGGAGAACTAACTTTCTTTCCTTGACCTCTATAGTTCTGAACAAAGGGGTAGTGAAAGCCTTGTTGACTAGTTTCAAAGGTGGCAGGCCCTATCTACATGACTTCCATATAAACACCCCCCCCCCCAAAAAAAAAAAAAAAAAAGGAAAATAAATAAATAAAACAAATAAAAAAAATTGGTCATAATATTCATTAACAATATCCATCCTAAGATGGTAGACCATATGCACATGAAATGTATCCACACCTACAAGGAAATCCAGGAGAAAGGATCATATATTGAGAGATTCCTTTTGGAGGAAGCCATTATCAAACACTACAAGGAAACACATCATGAGAAACCCAGTATTGATCATCCATGCTACTAGAGTAAGAACAAGAATGATGTAGGGGATGAGGCCACTGATATGAAGCATGTATAGGTTGTCATTTATATCCCTAAACCACCACCACCTATTTTTCGATTTATGGATCATCACACGAATTCCATCTCCATTCCCTAGGGATAACCAACACCATGCATCTAGAATACACAAAATCATACCTTCACCACATTGGATGACATCTTCCATAAAATGGCCAAGACCAATCTAATTGTGTACCTGCAGACTCAAACCTTCAAGGAATCTACTTATAAACCCATTTGGTATAAGGAGAATGAGTACTGTGATTATCACTATGTCAAAGGACACACCATCATCAAACACATGAAGTTGAAGCATTACATCCAAGATGGTATAGATTGCAAGTATATCACAGTCGCCCCCCCATCAGAATTTTTCCTAATTCAAATCTATAGATCTACCAAAATGTTTTTCCTAACTATATTATAGATAAATTCCCAACCAACACAAATCAGAGTCCCCAAAACCAAGGGAATAGTAAACAAGGCAATCACAGTGTCAATAAAGATTAAATTACCACCTAGATCAACTATGACAACATCATCGACTACATCACCTAGTTTGAGACCTCATTTGGTATTCTTCATATCAAAGGACCAGACACTCAGTACATGGTCACTATATGATGATGAAGAATATCTTTTGTTGGTACCACTATTGTACCTTCCTATATTGCATAATATAACCTTTTAGAACACCTTGGGAATATGCCTGCCCAAATATCCATCTTGTGTTGGTAAGAGAAACTGATAGGGAGGAGATTTATGTTTTCATTGATGGAAAATACACACTATTCTAGAGATATCTTGTCACATTATGATGATACTGAAGATTTGACTATAGATTTGGCTAAGTATGGTATAGCAGACCCAGTGTACAAGTTCTGGTAAATGGATCATTAAAAACACATGTGATCAATTTTTGATGTGCAAAGATAGAAGAAGATTAATATAGGTATTATGTATCTTTGTCTAAGATTGCAGTATTTTATATCATCATTTGAAGGATTCATGATCTTCAGTTTTCTCAGGTTAGCAGAGTTCAGTAAGAGACAAAGACAGTTGAATGTTGGATCAATTATCAATCCTTTCAGATCGATGATCCAATTAGTTTGATTTGTTGGATATGATATATATGACACATATGATGACTTGAATGTTTTATTTCAAGGTTTGGAACACATTTTTATGGAAGATCTAGCTAACACTTTACACATTACCTATTTTGTTCTTGAGGTCAACAGTAAAATTAACAACTTTGATGATTGGTATATAATCTAAAGTTTTTGTGTTGATTAATATATGTGATTATTTGATATGATAAATATATTCTATGTGCGAATGTTGGATCAGTGATCAGAGGATCGACAGTCAGATAAGAAATTTTTTTGTACTTGCATGGAACTGTATTGACATTGTTGATGTTATTTCTCAATTCACCTTTTGTAGATGTGAATCTTATATGGCAGTGTGCCTTTGAAGGTTGTATAACTATTTTGTATTTGATTATTGAGCTCTAGGATGTAAGCCTAAATACATGTGCATTCTTCTTATGCACTTATGCCCCTAACAGGGTAACTTATTTATGTAGAAGCAATACTTGTGGGTTCCATATCCATTATGGTTTTCCCCTTAACCGGGCTTCCACAATAAAAAATAAATGGTGTTATGATGTCATGGATGTTTTTTTTCATTTGTTTACTTTAAGTTGTACTTGGTTTATGGTTGTGTAATTAGTTTAATTAAGTTAAATCATCAAGAACACTGATTCAACCCCCTCTTAGTGTTCCTCAACCCTAATATCTTGGATCTCCTCTGCACATCACCCATCCATCAGGAGATCCTCACAAAGTCCCTATAAGACTTTCTTGTCCATAATAAAATTGATCCCACATAATTCCAAGCACTTGTGGGCCACCTATTGGCATCATGTGGCCTATCATTCACACCATCTGACACGTCATCTGTCTTTCTAGATCACAACCTTCCACTCCACATCATTGTCATGGTCAACTCCTTCACCATCAAATGGGTCATGATAGATAATGGATCAAACCTAAACCTATGTAATTTTAATTTCATAACACAGGTTGGGTACACAGAACATGATATCACACATAAATTCATAACCATCATATGAAAATATAGAGCGTACCTCTAAAGGTACTATTTCACTGCCCATTCAAGTGGCCTAGCAATGAAAAACATGGTATTCCATGTTGTTGATCTTGAATTCCCCTATAATATTATACTTAGTTTCCCATGGATCCATGTCATGTAGGCTATTCCTTCTGCATTCCATCAATGCATAAAATTCCCCAATAATGGCACTAAAGTTACCACCCATGTTGATCCCCAACCTTTTGCATACTGCCGTGCATTAGAAGCTTCATTCCCCCATTCAAACCATTTCTATGGAATTGACATTGGTACCTATGTTGCTATATCTTCAAACTCTCAATATGACCCAAAAATATACTCACCTCCACTCTCTCAACCATCAAGATCAACAACAAGGGATGTGAGGAATTAAACCTATCTGATGCATTTTTAGTAGGGGCATTTCCCCTTGATCCTCATACTCAAGGATGTCCATCCCATCATAATCAAACAAAACAAAATGAAACCTAACTCAATAAAATTGGGAACTGAATGTTCCTCTCTAATGGGAACTTAAATGAAGAAGAGATGGAGGAAGACATAAAAAAATGGTTTTACCAAGAAGCTTCACCCCCTAAAAACATGTTGTTGGATTACTTTAAGAAGGAATACCCAAAATACAATAGATTAGCTTCTGATAAATGGGATTACCAAGTTGCTTTTTTAGGCTATGAAAATATTGGCATAAGGGTTCCCCTCAAGCCTACTGAATGACCAATGAACTAGGGTATTATATTTGGCCTAAGCCTGACTAGAGGCACCAATGAGACTAAGTGTACCTTTTGAAATATCCAAGGAAAAATCATTGAGTTTGAACACATTCTTGAAGAGAAAGTTAAGAGATCCCATGACAATATATTTAGTAATGAATTCTTTCTAGGAAACTCCATCCTTCACCAACTCTCCATCAACCTCATTGACCTTCCACTCATATATCCTAAACTCATAGACTGGGATCAACCAAGCATTGCTAAAATCAATGTGTTCCAAAGTTAGGATGCACTCCTATAATTCATGGGGTGACATAGTAACAACATGAATGGGGGAATTATTTACACATGTATACAAAGTGGATCCCTAGGCATATTTTGGGAAGAGGAAGTCTTTAGTCAAAAAATTAAAAATTAAAAAGAAAACATGGGTCTCCTAGTTGGTGCAGGAGCACCTATGGTTAGAAGCATTTTTAGGTTAGAAAGCTTGTCAGGTTGTAAGGTATTTTGTTCCACCATTTTTGTAATGACTAAGGTCAATCGGTGAACAAACACCATAGTTGCTAGATAGTTGTTTCCAATATTAAATTTGTATGTTAAGGAAGTCTCTAAACCTCTAGAAATGTAATAAGGCTCTAGAAACCAAAGATTGATGATCTGCAGATGAATGACACTGGTGCTTAAGAAATTTCGTAGGGGATGCCTCTTGGGAATGTCTCTGGGGAATGTTTTTCAGGAATGTCTCTCAGAAACATTCATCGAGGATGCTCTTGGGAATGTCTCTCAGGAATGCTCATCGGTAATGTCCATCAGGGATGTCCTTCGGTAATGTCGGTTGGTGTCTATGTTTATTTTTAGGTTGGTGATCTGACGCTTAGGGTTGAAGACTGAGGATGCTTTAGTTGTTCATAAAAGTCAGCATTGGAGCTCGGTAATGTTGGTTAATGACCTAGGAAACGTGGGAGTGATGTTATGACTAGCTGGGTCAACTGTAATGGCTCTCTATGTGTTGTTTTTTCTTGGAAGGAATAGATACAACTATTCCAATGATAAGAAGGTCATTTATGGCTTGATCAGGCTACCTGGGTAAGGTGGTTGAAGTTGTCAAAGAGCACAAGATATTTTGAAGATATTTCAAGGGTTAGATATATAGCTGAAAATTTTTGTAAGAAAGAGTAGTTAGTAGAGAGGAATAGACAAGCATGGAGAAAAAAAGATTGTAAGAATACTGTACATGTAATAGATTTGAGAGGGTTCTTGTGTTCTATGTTTGATCTATTAATCAAGGAGGTTAGACCTGTTAGTTTAATCTGGAGAGTGAATCTTTCCTAATGGATTCTTTATCATGAATTAGTATCTTTACGGTGTAAAATAGGTCTAGGGAACTTGAGGTGAAGATCTTAGTGACTTCCTCAAGTAAGGGTAAGAAATTATCCTATAAGGTCTGTGCAAAAGACCTTAGAATAGAGTCAAGCTGGCTCTCAGTAACAACTAGACCTAGGCCTTACATCAGATTGGTAGCAGATAAAGTTAGACAATTATGCTTGTGTCATTTGGGTGTGATTTTCAAAAGAGTCTATAAATTCATCCAACATGGTGTCCAATATAGAACTGGAAAGAGATGTCTGAGAACAAAGAGAGGAGAATAGACTCTTGAAGGAACAGTTAGTCGAAATGGCATGCAAGTTAGAAGAAGTGTAGCTTTGAACTACAATAGTTAGTGAACTGATGAGAGAAGCTGATGAGAAGGGTAAACAAGTGGTTGAGGAGGACATGATCCCAGAGCCAGACCCTATGCTTCAAGAAGAGTCATTCTTGAAAGTGTTAAATGCAATGAGTGGTAAGTCCTTAGAAGGTGTGCCCTTATTTAGTAGCAAAATGGATCCATAATTAATCATGGAATGTGTAGAAGGTATTGAAAATCATTTTAATTGTGATAGTGTGACTGAAGCTCAAAAAGTTAGAATAGCCAAGACAAGATTGAGAGGTATTGTTCTCACTTGGTGGAAATTTGTCCAAGATGAAAGGGAAAAAGAAGTAAAGAACCCCATAACCTGTTGGAAAGGCATGGTGGCAAAGATGAAGGAAACTTACCTTCCTGATGATTATGAAGTGCAATTGGATAAGAAAAGGAAGAATCTAAGGGAAAAAGACTTAGAAGTCAATGCCTATACTGAAGAATTCCACAAGTTAAGCTTGAGATCCCATGTGATGGAAGAAGAAAGCCTAAAAGTGGAAAGATATCAGAATGGCCTAAAATGGAGTATTCAAGAAGAAATCAGTCTCTTAAGCCCTAGGAATGTCCACCAATGCTATCAATTAGCTCTTAAGGTGGAAGAGAAGTTCAAAAAGAAACAAGACTCAAACATTAGAGGTAGAGGAAGAGACAATAGAGGTCATAGAGGAGGATATGGAGGAAGAAATCCTAAAGCTAAAAATCAGAGTGAGAACAAACTCACAGAGAACCAAGGAGAACCTGGCAACACTAGAGGTGGTTACAATCAAGGAAGAGGTTCAAATAATAGTTCAACAGGAAGAAATGATAGCCAAGGAAGATGCTCTTATTTCTCTTCAATGAAGTGCTATAACTATCAATAGTTTGGGCACCCTGCATTTCAGTGTCCTGCAAAGAGCTCTACTTCACAAGGATGAGAGAAAAGAGATAATTATGTACAAGAAGAGTCTTCTAGCAGAAATACTAGAGAATTCCCAGTAGGATCATAGATGGGAGAGAATTTGATGGTTCAGAGAAAACTCCTCAAGGAACCAATCAAAGAGGAGCCAAGACAAAGAAGATCTTTGTTTTGAGTCAACTACAAGGTACTCAATAAGGTTTGCAAAGTTATCATAGATCCATGTTCTAATGATAATATAGTTTTCTTAGAAGCTATTGAGAAGTTAAAATTGACAAGGATACCTCACACTAATCTTTATAGAGTTACTTGGTTGAATAAAGATCAACATGTAATAGTCAATGAACAAGCTTGGGTAGAATTTTCCATAGGGAGGTATAAGGATAGAGTTTTGTGTGATATCCTGCCCATGGATGCATGTCATTTTCTCTTAGGTAGACCTTGGTAGTGTGACTGAAGTGTAGTGCATGATAGTGTTCAAAATCCCTATTCCTTCAAGAGGGATGGAATAACTTTCAGGGTACAGTCAATCTTAGAAGAAGATAAAGAAAAGAAAAGAGGTCCCAACCTAATATTGGTCAGTGAGAATCAATTCTTAAAAGCATTGGAAGAAGATGGCGTAGGCTTTGCTTTGGTTTTAAAACCAAAAGGTGAGAAGGGAAATGAGAGGGAAGAGCTGCCTTTAGAGGTCCAAAGGTTGTTAACTCAATACCAGGCCATAATTAGTGATGGTCAACTAGCTATCCTACCATCTGAGAGATCTATTAGTCATCATATTAACTTTATCCCAGGAGCCTCACTTCCAAACAAAGATACTTATAAGATGACTCTAGAACAAAATGCAAAGATTTCTAACCAAATCCAAGAACTAATTGACCAAGGGTTGATTAGAGAAAGCATAATTCCTTGTGCTATTCCTATAGTACTAGCCCCAAAGAAAGATGGTACTTGGAGATTGTGTACCAATTCCAGGGCCATAAACAAGATAACTATCTGGTATAGGTTCCCTATACCAAGGATAGAAGATTTGATGGATTGTCTTGGTGGAGCTAGATATTACTCCAAGATAGATCTTAAAAGTAGATATCATCAAATCAGAATTAAAGGGGGAGATGAGTGGAAGACTTCTTTTAAGACCACTTAAGGACTTTATGAATGGCTAGTTATGCCTTTCGGGTTGTCAAATGCCCCAAGAACATTTATGAGATTAATGAATGAGTTTTTAAAGGACTTCATTGAAAAATGGGTTATAGTGTACTTAGATGACATCCCAATGTTCATCAAAACAAAAGAGGATCCTCTTCGACATCCGCAATCGGTAATACAAAGGTTGCATGAAGAAAAGTTGACAATCAACTTGGAAAAGAATGAGTTCATGAAGCAAGAATTGGTGTATCTAGGTTTTTTTTTTTTTTAATCTTAGAAGGTAACTTGAAGATGGATGTCAACAAGGTCAAAGCAATCTTTAAATGGTCTACACCAAAATCAACAACTAAAGTTAGGAGTTTCCATGGTTTAGCATAGTTTTATCAGAAGTTCATCAAGTAGTTCAGTGAAATCAGTGCACCTATTTTAGATACCATCAAAGGAGGTATGAAAGCCAAGTTCCAATGGAATGAGAAGGCTGATGAAGGATTTGAGAATTTAAAGATGAGCATAGAAACTCAACTGATATTAACACCTCCTATTTTTGACAAGTTGTTTACTGTAAAGTGTGATGCTAGTAACATTGCTATTGGTGTAGTCTTGAATCAACAAGGAAAGCCAATAGATTTTCATAGTGAGAAACTCAATGATGCAAAGAAGAAGTATTATTCATGTGATTTGGAATTGTATGCATTATTGAAAGCACTAAGGAAATGGAGACATTATCTCCTTCCCAAAGAATTTGTAGTCTTTACTGATAATCAGGCTTTGAGTTTTCTAAGTTCACAGGATAAACTAAGCCATAAGCATATGAACTGGGTGGTATACATCCAAGCCTATACCTTCACTATAAAGCATAAGAAGGGAGTGCAGAACAAAGTAGCAGATGCATTGAGTAGAAGGTTACTCACAGTGCAAGAAGTTAAGCTAAGAAGCATTGGCATTAAAAGCTTCAAAGATCTGTATCTAGCAAATGAAGATTTTGCAACAACATACAAGGTATGTCAAGAATACCAAAATCATTTTCATAGTGAGTATTCAGAGTATACTCTTCAAGAAGGTCTTCTATTTAAGGGAGGACAACTTTTTGTACCAAGAGGTTCCATGCGAGAGAATCTAGTAAAAGAGAAGCATAATAGTTCCTTAAGTGGACATTTTGGGTTGAATAAGACTCTAGAGTTGGTCAAGAGGTATTACTATTGGCCAAGGATGAATCGGGACATCCAAAGTTGTGTGGAGACTTGTATAGTCTATCAAAAGGCAAAAGGGACTTCATCCAATGTAGGATTGTATTAGCCCATTCCTACCCCAAATAGACCACATGAATGCCTTAGTATGGATTTTGTAGTTAGACTATCGAAGACCAAGAAAGGAATGGACAACATCTTTGTGATTGTTGATAGGTTCAACAAGATGGCTCATTTTGTGCCATGCAAGACCACACATGATGCATGTTACATATAAAATATGTTCTTTAGAGAAGTGGTAAGGATACGTGGATTACCTTTGAGTATTGTATTAGACCGGGGCTCCAAGTTTATGAGTCACTTTTGGAAAACTTTGTGGTAGAAGCTTGGTACAAATCTTTCTTTTAGCTTGACATATCATGCATAGAATGATGGTCAGACTGAAGTGGTGAACTAGATCTTAAGAAATCTTTTAAGATGCCTTACCAAGGAGTATGGACAATCATGGGATCAGTTACTTGCTCAAACAAAATTTACATATAATGATAGAGTCAACAGATCCACTGGAAAGAGTCCTTTTGAAATAGTGTATGGGATTCATCCCAGGGGTATATGTGAATTAACAGATCTTGGCAGAAATGCAGAGAGGAGTGGGTATGCTGAATATTTTTCCCAATCCATGAAAGAATTCCATGACTTAGTCAAAATAGCATTAATAGAGAGTACAACTCACACCAAAAAAAGGTGCATGCAAGGAGAAAATATATTCAATTTACAATTGGAGATATGGTCATGGTGCACCTTAATAAAGAAAGGTTGCAGAAAGGAATTCCGACCAAACTTCAGATGAGGATGATAGACCCTTGCGTAATATTGGAAAAGTATGGGTCTAATGCTTATAAAATTGATCTTCTTGCAGACATAGGAATATCTCCTATTTTCAATGTGGCAGATTTGGTATCCTACAAAGGACCGATTCCAGAAGGAGATTTTGATCTCACAGAAGATACTGAGGATCTCAGAGCACTCAAACTTCCTATTATACCAAAACTTCAAGCTAAAGATATTTTGAATTCAAGAGTTACCAGGTAGACTAGAAGACAGACCTATATGGAACATTTGATAATATGGAAAGGACAAGCTAATTTAGAGGCTACATGGGTACAGGAAACCAGTTTCAAGAATTTAGGAAGCAATCCTAACTTACTCCAATCACCTAGAAGTTGATTTCTTTTTGTTTGGGGAGTATGGAGCAGGAGCACCTACCATTAGAAGCAATTTTAGGATAGAAACCTTGTCAGGTTGTTAGGTGTTTTGTTCCACCATTTTTGTAATGACTAAGTTCAATCAATGAACAAACACTATAGTTTCTAGATAGTTGTTTCCAAGAATAAATTTGTGTGTTAAGGTAGTCTCTAAACCTCTAGAAATGTAATAAGGCTCTAGCAACCAAAGATTGATGATGTATGGATCAGCGACACTGGTGCTCAGGAATGGCTATCGGGGATGCCTCTTGGGAATGTCTCTCAGGAATGTTTGTTGGGAATGTCTCTCAAAACTGTTCATCGAGGATGCCTCTCAGGAATGTTTCTCAGGAATGTTCATCAGGAATGTCTCTTAGGAATGGTCATTGGTAATGTCCATCAGGGATCTCCTTTAGTAATGTCAGTTGGTGTCTATGTTTATTTTTAGGTTGGTGATCTGACGCTCAGGGTTGAAGACCAAGGATGCTTTTGTTGTTTAGAAAAGTCAGCATTGGCGCTCGGTAATGTCGGTTAATGACCTATGAAACGAGGGATGTGATGTTATGACTAGCTGGGTCAACTGTAATGGCTCTGTACATGTTGTTTTTTCTTGGAAGAAATAGAGACAACTATTCCATTGATAAGAAGGTCATTTATGGCTTGATCAGGCTACCTAGGTAAGGTGGTTGAAGTTGTCAAAGAGCACGAGATATTTTAAAGATATTTCAAGGGTTAGATATATAGCTGAAAATTTTTGTAAGAAAGAATAGTTAGTAGAGAGGAATAAACAAGCATGGAGAAAAAAATATTGTAAGAATACTGTACATGTAATAGATTGGAGAGGGTTCTTGTGTTCTATGTTTGATCTATTAATCAAGGAAGTTAGACTTGTCAGTTTAATCTAGAGAGTGAATCTTTCCTAATGGATTCTTTATCATGAATTAGTATCTTTACAGTGTAAAATAGGTCTAGGGAACTTGAGGTGAAGATCTTAGTGACTTCCTCAAGTAAGGGTAAGAAATTATCCTATAAGGTCTGTGCAAAAGACTTAGAATAGAGTCAAGCTGTCTCTTGGTAACAACTAGACCTAGGCCTTACATCAGATTGGTAGCAAATAAAGTTAGACAATTCTGCTTGTGTTGTTTGGGTGTGATTTTCAAAAGAGTCTATAAATTCATCCAACATGGTGTCCAACTTAGAATTGGCAAGAGATGTCAGAGAAAAGAGAGAGGAGAATAGACTCTTGAAGGAACAGTTAGCCGAAATGGCATGCAAGTTAGCAGAAGTGCAGCTTCAAACTACAATAGTCAGTGAACTGATGAGAGAACCTGATGAGAAGGGTAAACAAGTGGCTAAGGAGGACATGATCCCAAAGCCATACCCTGTTCTTCAAGAAGAGTCATTCTTGAAAGTGTTAAAGGCAATGAGTGGTAAGTCCTTAGAAGGTGCACCCTTATTTAGTGGCAAAATGGATCCATAATTAATAATGGAATGGGTAGAAGGTCTTGAAAATCACTTTAATTGTGATAGTGTGACTGAAGCTCAGAAAGTTAGAATAGCCAAGACAAGATTAAGAGGTACCGTTCTCACTTGGTGGAAATCTGTCCAAGATGAAAGGGCAAAAGAAGGAAAGATACCCATAACCTGTTGGAAAGGAATGGTGGAAAAGATGAAGGAAACTTACCTTCTTGATGATTATGAAGTGCAACTGGATAAGAAAGGAAAGAATATAAGGGAAAAAGACTTAGAAGTCAGTGCCTATATAGAAGAATTCCACAAGTTATGCTTGAGATCCCATGTGATGGAAGAAGAAAGCCTAAAAGTTGAAAGATATCAGAATGGCCTAAAATGGAGTATAAAAGAAGAAATCAGTCTCTTAAGCCCTAGGAACGTCCACCAATGCTATCAATTAGCTCTTAAGGTGGAAGAGAAGTTCAAAAAGAAACAAGACTCAAATAGTAGAGGTAGAGGAAGAGACAACAGAGGTCATAGAGGAGGATATGGAGGAAGAAATCCTAAAGCTAAAAATCAGAGTGAGAACAAACTCATAGAGAACTAAGGAGAACCCAATAGCACTAGAGGTGGTTACAATCAAGGAAGAGGTTCAAATAATAGTTCAAGAGGAAGAACTGATAGCCAAGGCAGATGATCTTATTTCTCTTCAATGAAGTGCCATAACTATCAATAGTTCAGGCACCCTGCATATCAGTGTCCTACAAAGAGCTCTACTTCACAAGGATGAGAGAAAAGAGATAATTATGTACAAGAAGAGTCTTCTAGCAGAAAGACTAGAGAAGTCTCAGTAGGATCAGAGATGGGAGAGCATTTGATGGTTCAGAGAAAACTCCTCAAGGAACCAATCAAAGAGGAGCCAAGCCAAAGAAGATCTTTGTTTCAAGTCAATTGCAAGGTACTCGGTAAGGTCTACAAAGTTATCATAGATCCATGGAATAAATTTCAGGGTACAGTCAATCTTGGAAGAAGACAAAGAAAAGAAAAGAGGTACCAACCTAATATTGGTCAGTGAGAAGCAATTCTTAAAAGCATTGGAAGAAGATGGCGTAGGCTTTGCTTTGGTTTTAAAACCAAAAGGTGAGAAGGGAAATGAGAGGGAAGAGCTACCTTTAGAGATCCAAAGGTTGTTAACTCAATACCAGGCCATAATTAGTGATGGTCAACTAGCTATCCTACCATCTGAGAGATCTATTAGTCATCATATTAACTTTATCCTAGGAGCCTCACTTCCAAACAAAGCTGCTTATAAGATGACTCCACAACAAAATGAAAAGATTTCTAACCAAATCCAAGAACTAATTGACCAAGGGTTGATTAGAGAAAGCATAAGTCCTTGTACTATTCCTATAGTACTAGCCCCAAAGAAAGATGGTACTTGGAGGTTGTGTGCCAATTCCAAGGCCATAAACAAGATAACTATCTGGTATAGGTTCCCTATACCAAGGATAGAAGATTTGATGGATTGTCTTGGTGGAGCTAGATATTACTCCAAGATAGATCTTAAAAGTGGATATCATCAAATCAGAATTAAAGGGGGAGATGAGTGGAAGACTTCTTTTAAGACCACTTAAGGACTTTATGAATGGCTAGTTATGCCTTTCAGGTTGTCAAATGCCCCAAGAACATTTATGAGATTAATGAATGAGTTTTTAAAGGAATTCATTGAAAAATGGGTTGTAGTGTACTTAGATGACATCCCAGTGTTCATCAAAACAAAAGAGGATCATCTTAGACATTTGTAATGGGTAATGCAAAGGTTGCATGAAGAAAAGTTGACAATCAACTTGGAAAAGTGGGAGTTCATGAAGCAAGAATTGGTGTATCTAGGTTTTTTTTTTATCTTAGAAGGTAACTTGAAGATGTATGTCAGCAAGGTGGAAGCAATCTTGAATTTCTCTACACCAAAATCAGCAACTGAAGTTAGGAGTTTCCATGGTTTACCATAGTTTTATCAGAAGTTCATCAAGTAGTTCAGTGAAATCAGTGCACCTATTTTAGATACCATTAAAGGAGGTATGAAAGCCAAGTTCCAATGGAATGAGAAGGCTGATGAAGGATTTGAACATTTAAAGATGAGCATAGAAACTCAACTAATATTAACACTTCCTATTTTTGACAAGTTGTTTAGTGTAAAGTGTGATTCTAGTAACATTGCTATTGGTGCAGTCTTGAATCAAGAAGGAAAGCCAATAGATTTTCATTGTGAGAAACTCAGTGATGCAAAGAAGAAGTATTATTCATGTGATTTGGAATTGTATGCATTAGTGCAAGCACTAAGGAAATGGAGACATTATCTCCTTCCCAAAGAATTTGTAGTCTTTACTGATAATCAGGGTTTGAGTTTTCTAAGTTCATAGGATAAACTAAGCCATAACCATATGAAGTGTGTGGAATACATCCAAGCCTATACCTTCACTATAAAGCATAATAAGGGAGTGCAGAACAAAGTAGAAGATGCATTGAGTAGAAGGTTACTCACAGTACAAGAAGTTAAGCTAAGAAGCATTGGCATTAAAAGCTTCAAAGATCTGTATCTAGCAAATGAAGATTTTGCAACAACATACAAGGTATGTCAAGAATACCAAAATCATTTTCATAGTGAGCATTCAGAGTATACTCTTCAAGAAGGTCTTCTATTTAAGGGAGGACAAATTTTTGTACCAAGAGGTTCCATGCAAGAGAATTGAGTACAAGAGAAGCATAATAGTTCCTTAAGTGGACATTTTGGGTTGAATAAGACTCTAGAGTTGGTCAAGAGGTATTACTATTGGCCAAGGATGAATCGGGACATCCAAAGGTATGTGGAGACTTGTATAGTCTATCAGAAGGAAAAAGGGACTTCATCCAATGTAGGATTGTATTAGCCCCTTCCTACCCCAAATAGACCATGTGAATGTCTTAGTATGGATTTTGTAGTTAGACTATCGAAGACCAAGAAAGGAATGGACAACATCTTTGTGACTGTTGATAGGTTCAACAAGATGGCTCATTTTGTGCCATGTAAGACCACACATGATGCATGTTACATAGAGAATATGTTCTTTATAGAAGTAGTAAGGATACATGGATTACCTTTGAGTATTGTATCAGACTGGGGCTCCAAGTTTTTGAGTCACTTTTGGAAAACTTTGTGGCAGAAGCTTGGTACAAATCTTTCTTTTAGCTTAGCTTATCGTCCATAGAATGATGGTCAAACTAAAGTGGTGATCTGAAGCTTAGGAAATCTTTTGAGATGACTTACCAAGGAGTATGGCCAATCATGGGATTAGTTAGTTGCTCAAGAAAAATTTACATATAATGATACAGTCAACAGATCCACTTGAAAGAGTCCTTTTGAAATAGTGTATGGGATTCATCCTGGGGGTATATGTGAATTAACGGATCTATGAAGAAATGCAGAGAGGAGTGGGTATGCTGAAGATTTTTCCCAATCCATGAAGGAGGTCCATGACTCAGTCAAAATAGCATTAATAGAGAGTACAACTCACACCAAAAAAAAGGTGGATGCAAGGAGAAAATATATTCAATTTATAGTTGGAGATATGGTCATGGTGAACCTTAATAAAGAAAGGTTGCAGAAAGGATTTATGACCAAAATTTAGATGAGGAAGATAGACCCTTGCGTAATATTGGCAAAGTATGGGTCCAATGCTTATAAAATTGATCTTCTTGTAGACATAGGATTATCTCCTATTTTCAATGTGGCGGATTTGCTATCCTACAAAGGACCAATTGCAGAAGGAGATTCTGATCTCATAGGAGATACTGAGGATCTCAGAGCACTCAAACTTCCTATTATACCAAAACTTCAAGCTGAAGATATTCTAAATTCAAGAGTTGCCAAGAAGACTAGAAGATAGACCTATATGGAACATCTGATCAAATGGCGAGGACAAGCTAATTCAGAGGCTACATGGGTATAGGAAACCAATTTAAAGAATTTAGGAATCAATCTTGACTTACTCCAATCACCTGGAAGTTGATTTCTTTTTGTTTGGGGAGTATGGTGCAGGAGCAGCTACTGTTAGAAGAATTTTTAGGTTAGAAATCTTGTCAGGTTGTTAGGTGTTTTGTTCCACCATTTTTGTAATGACTAATGTCAATCGATGAACAAACACCATAGTTGCTAGATAGTTATTTCCAATAATAAATTTGTGTGTTAAGGTAGTCTCTAAACCTTTGGAAATATAATAAGGCTCTAGCAACCAAAGATTGATGATCTATGGATCAGCGACACTGGTGCTCAGGAATGTCCATCGGGGATGCCTCTTGGGAATGTCTCTTAGGAATGTTTGTCAGGAATGTCTCTCAGAAATGTTCGTCAAGGATGCCTCTCAGGAATGTCTCTCAGGAATGTTCGTCGGGAATGTCTCTCAGGAATGTTTATCGGTAATGCCCATCGGGGATGTTCATCAATAATGTCGGCCAGTATCTATGTTTATTTTCAAGTTCTTGATCTGACACTTGGGTTTGTAGACCAATGATGTTTTTCTTGTTCAGAAAAGTCAACATTGGGACTTGGTAATGTCTGTGAACGACCCAGGAAACATATGATGTGATGTTTGTGACCAGCTGGGTCAACTACAATGTCTCTCTACATGTCATTTTTTCTTGGAAGGAATAGGGACACCTATTCTAGTGATAAGAAGGCAATTTATGGCTTGATCGGGCTGCCTGGGTAAGGTGGTTAAAGTTTTCAAAGAGCACAAGATATTTTGAAGATATTTCAAGGGTTAGATATATAGCTGAAAACTTTTGTAAGAAAAAGTAGTTAGTAGAGAGGAATAGACAAGCACAAAGAAAAAAATATTGTAGGAATACTCTATATGTAATAGATTTTAGAGGGTTCTTGTGTTCTATTATATGTTCTATGTTTGATCTATTAATCAAGGAGGTTAGACCCATTGGTTTAACCTGGAGAGTGAATCTTTCCTAATGGATTCTTTAGCATGAATTAGTAGATTTATGGTGTAAACCAGGTCTAGGGAACTTGAGGTGAAGATCTTAGTGACTTCCTCAAGCAAGGGTAAGAAACTATCCTATAAGGTCTATGCAAGAGACCTTAGAATAGAGTCAAGATGGCTCTTGGTAACAACTAGACCTAGGCCTTACATCACTAGTGAAAACCCCTCTAGGGTACTTGACTCTAAAAAAGTAAAAATAAACGATGTAACCTCTAGTGAAAACCTCTCTAAGGAACTAGAGGATGAGTACTCTCCTCTTCCTCTCATCCATGATTATCACCTAGAGTAATCATTTATTTTAATTAAAGAGACCAAGCCTATCAATCTAGGGATAGAAGAATGTTTGCAAATCACATACATAGAAGCCTCACTATCAGAGGCTAAAGAGATGACTTTTGAGGCTCTCCTAAATGAGGCATCTATAAAATTTGCATGGTCTTACACTCACATGCATAGAATGTACCATAATCTATTGGTCCACCATATTATAGTGGATCTAAAATCCAAACCTATCAATAAAAACCTTAGAAAAATGCACCCTAAAGTTGCCTTGTCAGTTAAAGAAGAATTGGAAAAGCTCTTGGATGCAAAATTCATTTGTGGCATTGATTATTCAGAGTAGATCTCCAACATGGTGCCAATATCAAAACCAACAAGTGACATCAATATAGGCACAAAATTTTAAGGCCTCAACAAGGCATGTCCCAAAGATGACTTTCCATTGCCCAACATCGACATGCTAGTGGACCTTACAACTAGACTTGAGATATTGTCACTTATGGAAAAATTATCTGACTATAATTTGATACAAATTATAGAAGAAGATCAACATAAGACAACATTCACAACCCCATGGGGGACCATCTTCTATAATGTAATACCCTTCAAACTCAAGAAAATAGGGGCTATATATCAAAGGGCCATGATTGTCATATTCTATGATGCAATACACAAAATCCTTGAAGACTACGTGGATGACATTATGGTAATGTTGAAAACAAGGGTTGATCACCTCAAGATCCTCAAATGCATATTCAATTGACTCTAAAAGTATCAAGTGCCACTCAATCCAAAGAAATGTATATTCAAAGTAACATTAGGTAAGCTCTTGGGGTTCATAGTACCGAGATAAGGCATAAAGGTAGACCTAAAGAAGGTCAACAAAATATTAGAAATGCCTCCCCCAAGGTCTCTTAAATAGTTGTGCAATTTTCAAGGAAGACTCCAATTTGTCCATAGATGCATCTCAGAGCTCGTAGACAAATGTCAATCGTTCATTCTTCTATTGTGCAAGGAGACCACTTTCAAATGGGATCCTCACTGTCAAAGGGATTTTGAAAATATTAAAGATTACTTGGTAAATCTACCAATTCTCATGCCTCCTTTTATAATAAAACCCCTTATATTGTACATATAAGCTACTACCATGGTACTAGGGAAACTTCTTTCTCAATAGGATGACAACAAAATAGAGTAACCTATCTACTACATCATCCACATTGATGCAAAGGTAAGGTGGCTAATGGAAAAATGATGTCACATTTTACAATACAAGGGAAAACTACTCCAACCTCAAGCTCAAAATGATTTCATTTGATAAAGTGACCTTGCAAGATTGAATCTTTGACACATTAGAATGATGAAAACATATGAATTCATATCAGTTTAGGCTATTAGCAAACCCCATGTTCAAATTCAACAAATACAAGTTGCTTTTCACAATTGACACAATGCTTCAATAAGGAAACTGTTATACACCAAATTTTCACCCTACTAAACTCGAGAGTCTAGTGATCTATTATAACGTGGGATTCACTTATAGGTTGTGGGACCTTGCTAAACTTGAAGTGAACCTCTAGATTCTAGGCCAGTTTCTCTTTGATAATCACCTATTTTTCTCTTGAAACTTAAAATAAAACTTGGGAGGAAAAGGGATAGAACGAAACTAAAAAAATAGAATGCAAGAACTTAATCTATTAGGTGATACACCAGATATGACATGAATCATAACAGAAATGGATAAGAGTTAGAATGAAATCTCTGACTCAAAACAAGTACAATTTTATGAATAGGCTTGCAAAAGTATTTCATAGTAGGGTCTGAGGTGAAACTATTTAAGGAAAGATAAGATTTCATGAGAAATAGCTTTCATAAACATAAACACAAACTATGACCTAAAAGCAAACATTCACTCCACCAGGAAGATATTGAAATGAGACAAGATAACAGGGAATGGAAAAAATTCACAAGATTATCTTTATAAATCATTCACAATGTACATGAAACTACAGAAAGAAAGAGGACTAACATAACTTACAGATCTCTCCAAACCTTAGCCACTAGATTATGCTTCAGTGAGAATTACAAACATATGAAAACTCGAGGACAAGAAAAAATGTCACAGAAAGTCTTACATAAGCCTAAAAAATTAATTACAAAAGCTTCAAAAAATACTTATATAAAAAATCCTCAACCACCAAGGCTTGGGAGTCGATCTAATTAGATTAGATCACAAAACATAGGGTTTACAAAAGATATTCTTGAAAATAATCATAAATCTTAAAACAATCAAGCCTGTTCATTAACCCACTAATCATATATGTCTTGGAGATATCTCCCATCACCATAAATTTCACTAGAAAGATCAGCCTAATCCATCTACCTTGTCTGCATCTTGAAAAATTATGCCACCACCATAAAAACCTTGAGTTAAGATTTTATTTTTTAAAAATATGATTGTAACGGCTATTGGTGGTGTGGAAGATATCATAAACGGTCTAGAAAAAGACTCTATCCCATTTTAAAACCCATCCATCAATCTTATCTAAGTTACTCACAAGCTCAAGACCACAAACTTCTATGTGGCAAGCAGATGCAATGCCTCATACATTATCTTTTGTGCATCTTAGATTTAAGGAAATGTGCTAGCTACATGATGAACACCAACTATACTGAGCATTAACCTTAATCATTATCTTTAAAACTACATGTCCCACTTAATCGGGAAGGACATGTGTCATACTATCGCTAAACCTTGAATACTAAACATCTTTCACCTTTCTCTTTAAGGCTTAGCTCATAGTGTAGATTCAATCCTAATCTGACTGCAGATCGACTTTTCTTAGATCAACTATCTTTCCATGTGGAACCCTATCGTGAACCCTTGAACAATAAAAGGTGAGTTTCTCCTACCTTGAGGATTAATGCCTACTGTTAGATCAATTTTATATCTTCTCTTTGTCTTTAACTTGTCTTTAAACTAGAGAACCTTGGTCCCTTTGTATCTCTAGATCTCTAGATCCTGGCCTTAACTCTGGTTTGATCACGAGATTCAGAGATAACACATATTCCTAAGTCTCCAAATTTTTGTCTAGATCCTTAGTTTATTATGAGATTGAGCGATAGCCATTGATATGAGTCTTCATCAATGGTCAACGCTAAATCTCACAAGCCTTGGCCTAACTCAGGTTCTATTTTGAGATTCAGAGATAAAGCACATCTTTGATTCTCCCAATGCAAGTCTTAACTCTGGTTTCATTATGAGATACTATTACAAAATCTATCTTTGAATCTCCCAATTCTCGGCTTCACCTTGATTTGATTATGAGATCCAGCGATAGCCGCACATCTTGGTCATGATCCACAGTTAGCACGTAATCTTGAGATCTTCTGTCTAAACCCTATTTGTGTATTTATTGTACTTGCAATATGCAACACAACACTTCAATATTTCATTATATTAGTGATAATAACATGAAATATTAGAGGAAAAGCAAATAGAAACCATCAAAACTAACATATTGCTTCCTATTTAAGAAGAGTATGATAACTGCTATACTTTCCCTCAAATTATGCATAAATCATTAACATATACAAGCTTAGAATGGAAGATTCAAATAGAATGCAAGATAAATGCAAATGCAAATTTCATTTTAAGTGCTCCAAAGAAAGATTATGAAATTGTGTAAATATTAAGCTAAGAATGCATTTAAATTTCTATGAAATTAGAGTAGCATAAGATTGTTTTCAAATTCTAAAATTAGGGGCCCATTGAGTTGAAAATTTGTTCCTTTTATAGAAGAATTTGAGGAATGAGTGGTCAAGATTGATTTGTGAAGAGAGATGGAGATTGAATCTTTGGTGATCCATGTGAGTGATCCAAGTGATTTAACTCTCATTGGCTAATGGATTGACTTTCCATTTTGCAAGTGAGGAGCTGTAATTAGGAGATTTATTTAATTCCTTTTTATTAATTACTTTAGCCAAGTATTTAATTCTTTTGATTAGATTTAAATAGGATAATGTAATTAATGTGAGTTAGTGATGAAATCACTTTGATTTTAGGAGATTAAATTGATTTTAATGAATTATGCCAATATTTGAGTAATTGTTTTGACATAATTAGGGGTATGATCACACTTACAGAAAATAGGGTCTCTGGTTAGAGTAGACCAAATTAGGGTGGTTACATTTTCTCCTCTTTGAATTGATGTACAAGTAACACATTGATTCAAAGAATATCTGATGTTGACTTTAGAAAGTTTGAGAATTCTGCACTTTGTGATACCCACCCATAGTTTGCTTTCAGTTTCTAATGTTGAACTCTTTTAGGCTATTGTTTTAGTTGATTTTCCAAATTCTTTTAGGCTACATTTCATGTGAGCATTTATTATTTCAGTGGATGGTGATTTTGGATCATGATGTTTATATGTTTATCATGTGTTGCGTAGATAGATGATGATATGATCATGATGTGATATTTTATGTTGATGTTAGAATTATGATGTCACTTACCCCATACTTGCATGTGTATGGTTAGCATATGTGTTAATATATTTATTAGTGTGTTTGATGTGGTAGAGGATGGAGACATAGTTACTTGCATTGCAAGATCCACACGTTCAATCGATCACTATCATTGTTTACAATATTTATATTGGATGTACATGCTTGTTCTTGTGATGTCAGGTTTGAAATTACAGGGCATTGTCTTCCCTGAATTGGCAGTAGTGAGCGTTCCCATATATTCATCTCAATGGTAAAGAGGGGAGTTAACATTCAAACCTGAAACCCTACCCTAGGCCTAATTGTCCTAAGATTGGATGAGTATCAGTTTGTCTACCTTACCCGAATTCATCAAGTTGACATAAATTAATGGATCCCATCCTTGTGTATGATTGTATTTATTTTGGTTGATCTCAGTTGTGTGTATTGATATTGTGTGATTTACCATGTTATTTATTGAATTGACTATTGTTGGAATTAATTATTAAATATAGGGTATTTAATTAATTTGAATTAATTAAATACCTATGTTTAATTGAGAGAATTAATTAAAGTTCAAATATTTGAATATTTGGATTTAATTAAATATTTAATTTGAAATAGAGTTATTTTAGCTTTTATGCTTTATTAAATAATTAAATATTTAATTGCATGGATAAACTTGTGCTTTTAATATTTAATCTATTTAATATAATAATTATTTATTTGTGCATTGTAATTATTGAAATTAGAGATTGAATTCAAATTGCAAATTGCTTTTAAAAGTCAAAGTTGAGTTGCACAAATAAAAGATATTTTTAATTAGTAATTAGGATTTTCTTTCAATTTTGGAAGTTGACTTAATTGAGTTGAGTGGAGTGTTTATTTTTGTGATTGCTAAAAAGGGGAAATTGAATCTCTTTAGGAGGGTATTCCTTCTCATTTGACATAACAAGTTTTTGGAGAAGGTTGAAGGCATTTTTGGGAGAAGTTTTGTGTTTGAGCATTTTTGGTGTTTGAGCATTTTTGTGACATTGTTGTTGAGCGAAGCTTTGAAGAAATCTGGGGACCATTGTTCTCAAGCCTCTGTGATTCTGTATCTGCTGTCAGATTCAATATTAGAGGGCTTCAGAATTCTTGATCTTTCAAAGGGCTTTGTAATCAGATTTATGGTGGATTTAAGGTAGGGTTTGAAAACCCTTTGTTAATTTCAATTTTGTTGGAAAAATTGGTTTTTTTGTGCTTGGTAAATCACATTTGCATGTATTATGGTTAGTTGATATTTTTTATGGATTTGGGTATTTAGAAAACCCTTAGATCTATTATTTTTAGGGAAAATCAATTTTAGCATAGTAGGGTTATGTTGTCAAAATTTGCTTGAAAAATACCCTATAGAAGACCTTTTTATTAGAAAAATCAATCAGGACTATAGCAGGAACTATAGTGTAAAATAATAATAATTTTCCCTTAGAAAACCTTCCATTAAAAAAGTTAAATTAAAAAAATACATACTTGCTAGAAAAATTAAGAGGAGAAAAGAAATTTACCAGTAGAAAAGCAAATAGTTTCTAGAAAAGACAAAATGAAAATGAGAAAAGGAGAGTAAAAGAAAAAAACCTTCTTTTAATATTTTTTGCATTTGCTAAAAATATTTCATTAAAATGAAAGGCATTTTGAAAAATGTGATTGAAAAAAAATATATTTAAAAAAAGAAATTTTAAAAAAAAAATTTAAAAATATTAATTTGGGGGTGGTGGGTTTTACCCCACCCACCCCCACATAGGCCACCCCACCGGCAACAGAGGTTGATTGGCTGTGGGAGGCAGCCGTGCTGCCCATTGTAGCCGTGATACCGTAAGGCAATGACAACCAATGGTAGTCGGGCTGTTGTAAGGTAGCACGAGCTACCTTGGGTAGCAGAGTATGGGGGGCGCGTGGGGCCTGCCTCCCCCAAAGCGTTATTTTTTTAAAAGTTGTTTTTATTTAAAACTTTGTTTATTAAAAAAAATTAATATTATTTGTTAAATTTAGATTATTTAATATGTTAGTTAATTTATAAATTTTATTAATAATAATTTAAATTAGGATTATTTTATATTTAATTTAATTTATTTAATGTTATTATTAAAGTTGTAATCTAGTCTAATTTAATTGTTAATTAATTTATTAAAATAATTAATACTTGTGAATTAGAATAAGTGGATTTAAGTGTATGTATATGTATATGAGCTGTTGATATACATATTAGTTATGTTTTATTTCATTTCTTGGATAGTTTTAATTGATAATACTACATGCACTTAAATGGGAAATTTATTATCGATTTGAAACTATTAGGGATGAAACTTAAAATCAATTATTTTGTTAGTTTAATTAATTACTAAACCATAGTCTTTTAATGATTATTTCTCTATAATTGAAGATTGTTTATATCATTGTTAGAGTTAATTGTATAGTGTTTCACTTTCATTTCTACATGATGTAGATGATGTTATGTTCTTGAGTGATTGTTTTTTGTGCAATGGGTATCTAGGAATTAGAGTGCCCGAGGAAGGATACAGAGACTAGGGGTGAATCTTATTTCTATTTTATGATGTGATGTGAGTGTATCGATTTATTACCCTAAACTAACCATATGAGCCATATTGATTATGTACTATCTGAGAGTGTATATCTTTATGATCGTTCATGTTATGTGAAGGGAACTGGATTGGGTATACCTGTATTTGAACCTATGCTAGATCTTTGTAAGATCTATGAGCCTATGGTAGGTTACCTAGTTGTGTAGTAGGGGATGATTTGCAATAAGTGTCGGGGCTCACAAGTGGCTACTAAGATCACTTATTATAAGCAATCTTAATAAGTGAAAACTTAATGTGTAACTGAGACATCTTAAAATAAATTAATAAGATGTGTTTCCTCACCCATGCTTAAGCACTATTATAGGCTAAGATGGAGGATGAGATGATGCTTTCCACCTTGAGGGGTGTGTGTCCAGCATAGTTAGTGACTTTGTCTATTTGAGAGGCCATTGATTCTGTGTATGGTCACTTGAGTGTTGGGATCCATTGAGATTACTAGGACAAAAATTAAGGGTTAGACACACATGATGACACCTTCCTATACATAGTCTATATTTCCTACGTGTGTCAGTTGCCTTTGAATTAGTGATTCTTACCTTTCATTATGTGTAGTATACTTGGAGTTAGAGAGCTATTAGGATCCCCTTGCTTAGTGGTTACATCCTTCTTTGGTTTTGGATATCCGAGTGGGGTCTATTGACCAATCTCCTCAGCATGGTGGGGTGGACTTTTACATTTCCACATGGATGGGTGGTAGTGATTCTTTACCATTTGAGATTCAATTTCCTTTTTCCAGTGCTTGATGATACTTTTGCAGTTGAGCTCTTTATGATTCTTTATTGGTAGTTATGTACTTGTATTAGCATATCACATGTGATACTTAATCTGGATATTGTATTATATTGTTACAGTGATTACTACATACCCTACGACATGTGCAATGGATCTGAGTTTATCTAGGTTTCATGGTTATCCATGAGGATTGTAATTATTATTTGTTACATCTATTTATATGAAATCTTTTGTTATGATTATTTAGTTGAGTTTTAATTTTACGTAATTCAACATCATGGAACCCTTGAGTTTTGTAATCTATGTTTGTATATGTTTATGTGAGTAAATGGTAATTGCTTACGCATTATTGTATGTCTTATTGTGTAAAATTTAGAAAAAAATTGTTCATCAAACTTAGTATCATGGTCTAGGTTAATCTCTCTTGGGTTCCCTAGCGGGGTGTTACACACTTGATTGAATGAAATGTCTAATGAGATCAGTCTCGCACTTGATTGAACTAAGACTGATAGTATCGACTTTGAACTTGATCAAACAAAGGTCAATAAAACAAAGATATAAAAAATACCAATTTTGAACTTGATTGAATGAGAATTGATAATACTAACTCCAAACTTTATCGAATGAAGGTCAGTACAAAGCTGCTAAGAGCTCTGAGGTATCAATTCTGAACTTGATCGAACAAGAATTGATAATACTTACTTCAAACTTGATCGAACGAAGGTTAGTATGAAGCTACTAGGAGCTTAATAAAGATCTAAGAATATGTAGATATAGATATTCGACTTGTTTAGTGTTGAATCCTTCTATCCAACAATCCCAACTTGATCGAAGGAAATTGTTATGCCCTTAGTTTTTTGATGATGAAGTCAGTTTCTTACTTTTTGTGAAAGAATTTGATTGATTTTAAGAGTGATCATACCCCCTCAGGAACAAAATTTAAGGAGAAAGAATAAAATTCGCTTTGTAGAAAGAAAAATCACTAGAACAGATCAATTTGATAGAGAAAGAATCAATTTAGAAGAGATGATGAAGTGAAAGTGTGTTAAGATAAAGCACAATTATACCAAGGTGACTACTTGAAAATGTAAAATTTTGAGTCTGATAAAATGATGTAGGACCAATATTTTGATGAATAATGTGCAATTTGTTGATATAGAACCTAGAAAATTGATTGTGTAAATCCTGAGAATCATTTTTTGAACATATAGAGTAATTTTGCATTTTTGGGAGACTATTGTAAAATTATTACTGTGCTATAAAAACATTGTCTGTGTATTCGATTTTGTTCCTGATGTTAGGGATTTTTCTTCCAGGGCTTGAAAAATGTATAAATTCTTTACTCTTATATTTTCCAATTTCAAACTTATGCAATAAAAATCCTAAATGACGAGGATTAGATAATATCCTCCTTCTTTTTGAGCTCCACAAACTCAGGCAGGTATTACCTTTAAATGATTACTGACTCTTAGTATCTTATAGTAGTGGATTATAACCTTCACTGATCTTGTTAACTATCTTTTACTATATTAATAAATAAAACACTATGAAAAGAACATCAATCAGCCTAATACAGAGCTTAATGAGCCAAACAATGATCTTGACAATAGAAAACATTAGTGAGATAAGCATTCTCATCCTTCTTCCTTTTGAAGTTCTTTGAACTTAGGAGGGCTAGCCTAGTGATTCTCTCTTGAAGGAGTCAACAAACTGAACATTATTTTTTAACATAATTTCTTAAGCATGTATATCTTTGACTAAAATGTGTGATTGATTTACTTTATAATTGGATGATGATCAACGACTTGCCAAACTATAAACCAGTGCCTGATCCTTGGGCAAAGAGTCAATACCAAATGTAAATCCACAATAACTGATTA
Source organism: Thuja plicata (assembly GCA_018584345.1). Classification (NCBI taxonomy): domain Eukaryota; kingdom Viridiplantae; phylum Streptophyta; class Pinopsida; order Cupressales; family Cupressaceae; genus Thuja; species Thuja plicata. The sequence continues at coordinate 1,324,564 of MU225705.1, forward strand.
ATGTAAATACATACAACTTGGTTAGAATGCCTTACAGACTACCTTTTACTCCCACACCCCTGTTATCAGATCCTAATACTAATGATTAGCTCTCTGGGATCACCTCCAAGAATTACTCCTTCCTTGAAAGAATTCACAAGTAACTGCACAATCACCTTGTTATTGGTATATCTAAAATGCCTTGTAAATTAAACATACAAGAGCTAAAACATAAATAAAAAAGAGACAACACAAGATATGGAACAAAAATTTCAATGTATTTTATTAATATCGTTACTGCTTCAAATAAATTCAATAGCCAATAAGCACAAAAGCTAGACAACATTTAGTAGTCTTCCTTGTAATTATATTTCACTTCTCATTTCCTTTTACAAAATGATACAAATTCTATATATATAGTCTAAACCATCTTCAAATCCTCAAACATCAAGGATGAAACAAGCTTTGGATGGTTTAAGACCTAACCCTAAAAGATAGAAGAAGACAAAAGACAATAAGACTCCAAGCAGTGGAAGGACAAAATAGGAATACAGTTAAATTAGATCTTTGAAATCTTTTAGTAGCTGGCACCTTTGTCTAAATATGTTATGGATAGCCTCCAATAGTTGTTGTAGGATTTAGCGACCACCATTACAGGCTAACATACACTAATCTTTTAGATGACTAACGTCCATGTGCTCAAAGATCAGGTGCTAGGTGTCCTTCTACTCTTCATCTATGATGTCAAGGTCAGCTATCACAGGGTTCTTTTTCTTGGGCTTTGTGAGAACACCCCATGCTTCTACATCTTCCTCTATAGACCAATTAAAGCTTTGAATGCTTTCAAGTTTTTCCTTCTTCCTCTCCCATCTAGAATGTGTTATGCTTTTGACATTTGTGAGAAACTTGTTAAAGTTTGTTTCAGCCTTAAATTCCTCATCTAATATATTATTGTATCTCTCCATATATAATTTGCCATTGTTAGAAATATATACCTCTTTATTAGGTAGCAAAGTGTCAACCTCATTTCTCCAAATCTCTACCACCTTGATCTAATTATCATTTCCCTTTATTGGAGGGATAAACCTATTATATTCAGGCCCAAACATATTAATTTTGGCCTCTATCTGATTTACCTTTCCCTTGAAGAAAGATAAGGTAACACTTATTTGATCTATCTCTTCTCCCACTTGGCACACAATTTATGTGAGATTTTCCCTTAATGGCTATAGGGTTGCTAACCTTTCAAATAAACTAGTCCTTACTGACTAGGTTACAAAATAAGGATTTAAAATTGAAACATAATTATTTACCTCTATTTGCAATCTAGGCAATTTGCAATAAGCACCATACACTAAATCAACTTTATCCTTTAATACATTTACCCTATGTTGTAAAATTTTTATTAGAGCTCCCAAAATTCATTATGCTCCTTGATTACTTTCTCTATTTCGGATGCAACATACCCTGTATCCTCTGTTTGCACAAGTGCATCCTTAGTCTGTTTAGGCTCAGTAGGAGCAGGTTTTGGCATCTCTTGTAGCTTTTGAGTAAACTCTACTACTATTTTATCCAATGCATTAATTTTTATCAAACCTATCTCTCTGTCCTTTACAACTAAACTTGCCTCATCAAATAGCTTTTGATATATGTTTGACATTTGAACAAATTTTGATTCATTAAGATGGAAAAAATGAGTTAGGGCCTATGAAATTTCTAGGTCCCCTGTATTGTGAACATACCAAATTATTTTATCTCCTTCCATCTTCTCTTTTACATTAATCAATGATGTCTTTTGGTTCTTTGGAGCTAGAGCCCACATAGCTAGGGTCTAGGATTGTGCATTGTAACCACATCCTTTGATCATCTCCCCTACTTGTGTCTCTGTTGAGAATTTGATGTATGACTGCCTTCTAATTTGGTCTATGATGAAGGCTAAAGATAGGTCCCATCCCTATATTAAGAGCATACCACTTGACTTAACCAGCTATCTAGCCTCATCAGGGGTCATATTCCTAAATTTTGGATCATATTGTTGGATAGCTTGCAAGGCTTCACTTGTGACTACTCCTCCTCCTTCCAGTTGTAGTTGTGCCCCCACTTGTTGTTGCTTGGTACAAATAAAAAAATCCTTGAATTCCTTGGTTTTCATTAATTCATCATCCTTCAAGAATTATTCTTGCTGCAACTCCCTTTCATCTTGACATAATAAGAGAGGCATCTCAACATTGTCATCAATATCTTCTCTTTTATTTTTGCCTCCTCTTATGAATTTCCTCAATTGGTGATCATAGGCACTTGTCCCTATGAACAGAGCACCAAATTTATCCTTTTTATTCTTCTGAGTCTTAGCCTTAGAAGGCTCCCCTATTTCCATCTTTTTCTTTTTATTGGGAGGTTCTACAACTACCTCAGCCTCTTGTCCTTGAGTTAAATCAATTATGTTTTTCTCAGTATGAGGTGGCTGCTCCACATGTGGTAGGCTAGGTACTGAGTAACTACTATCACTGTATTCTGGAGATTATTGTTTATTAGGACCTCTATCCTAATCCTTTATTTTCTCTTCTAACTAATTTACCAATGTCCCATAGGACTCCATCATCTTATCCAATCTTTGTAAATAAGTAACATTAGGGAAATATCCTCCAAAAGCAATCCTCTTACTCTTAAGTTGTTTCTCTAACCCCAGCAATTCTTGATACTTATCAAATCTTCTTATAACTTCATCATCTTCTAAGATGTTCCTGATCCGTTCTTCATCTACACATTGATCATGCACCTTTGTATTCGGGATAGTGTGCATTAAGAGCTTCTTGGAATTTGATATAAATCCTTCAGTATCCACATATCTATATAATGCTACACTCATCCTGAAGTGACTTAACCACCTATCCACTAAATCATAAGCTCTCTTATCAATTGTTAAATGAGAGGCAATGAACTACAGAGGTGTGAAGGTTCCTTTTCTATGTGGAGCCAGATGCTCCTTATGAGTCAACATTAGCTGCCATATAAATTCCATAACTATAATTTTGGGTGGCACTCTGTATGGTAGAATGTGTAGAGGTTGGGAGAAACCATATACTCTAATTAGAGTGAAATTCTGATGGTAATAAAAGTCTCCTGATTTGTGATCTCCATTCCATTTATCCACAAATTTGCAAGGCCTCAAGAGTTATAAAACTTTAATTGGTAGCCTGGTCATGTTGACTCCTAAGCTACTCAATAATGGATACACCATCTAGTTTTCAAAAGCACAAAACTCATTCTCTCTGGATGTGTGATTCCATACCCTTAACTAGAGTTGTATAGGGTTGGCTTGACCTTGATAAAATCTTTTGGGTCTTAAATTCTGTACATCCATGAAATTAAAATTATAAAATAGAATTAAATGCATGAGCAGAGAATAATGTAGGAATTTAGGGCTTTCCTCCTCCTTCTAGATATCTACGAATCCTTGATGCACTTTGTCGATTACATACTAAATGTAATCATAGTCTGTACTAACATAAGGACTTTTCAAGTTTAGAGTAATCATTAACATATCTGATGATATTCTTTCTCTCCCACTATCAATCCCTAAAAGTCTACGCAGAGCATATGAAATTTACTTCATTTAGAATGCCAGGTCCTTATAGAAATAAGGTGCATTATCATTAGGGATAGGTGCTATATAATTTATGGTTCATTTTGGCACATGGTCCTGAATTAACTTGGCTACAATTAGAGCCTCTCTAGTATACCTAAAAGATAGGGCTTTCAAGTTAATTTTAGTTGAGCAAGGGTGATAGATGTTGAATTATTTCATGAATGATGCTCTATCAAGGGTAAATATAATTTTACCATCATCCTTTTTTATATTCTTTGAGATAGTATCATACCGACTGGTTAATTCCAAAAACAAATCTACATCTACAAAGACATCAGGAACTACCAATTTAGCTAATCATGTCATCCAAGGGGTTAACATAGGGATGGGGATATCACTATTCTTGTGGAATTAGTTGAAAAAATGGTACCTTGAACAATATGGAGTCTTTTCATCTCTAATGTAATAAAAATTATCACCAAGGTACTTGTTGTTTACCTTTTTTCCCTGGTTGGAACCTGGAAGCAGTTGTATGAACTCCTCTAAATAATTCCTCTTTCCTTTTGAATCATCATCACCATCTCCACTTTTCCCACTAGTTGAGGCAATTCTCACTTCTCTTCTCATCTTGTCTGCTTTGAATTGCAACTAATTAAATCTTCTTTCTTTACTTTGCAAATTCTGGATAACTCTGTTCTCTGCAAACACTGATCACTTGCACAAATTTTTCTCTGAAAAATGAAACTCTTGGTAAAATGAAATGATCGATGGTGATGCCTTCTTATTCAGAACAATCAATGCTCAAATATTACATCAAAATCATGGATTTTCAATTCAGTCACTTCTGTCATCAATTCTACGTGTTGTGATATTAATTTCTCCTTCTAGCCGTGGCATTTGAATCTGACAAGCAATCAATTTTGAATGATTGCCTTTACATTTAAAACCTTATTATATTAAAAAAAAGCTTTAGATTTGATATGATTGGTTACTTTATTACAACTTAGAAACTCTTGAAACATTCTGTCATAATCCCTTTATTTTGATTAGTGGACAACTATATGTTAGAAACACTCAGAGGGGGGGGGGTTGAATCAGTGTTTGTCTATTGATTACTTTTCACCAACTTAAACATAAATCAAACATACATAGAATGAATCTTAACATAAGAAATCATAACACATCATATGATTATGGGGAGACATTGATCAGAGGAAAAACCCAGTGGGAATTAGTACCCACAAATATTGTACTAAGCATAATGAACTTGTGAGAGTTCCTTTTCCCTGTTAGAAGCAGTCTTTACAATATGAGTACAATGACCTGGTTAAAGGTCTGACCCTATTAGGAGTCTTTTACAAAACCCTATTAAAGGTATATGGCTCACTACCTAGGCTACCTGCCCAATAAGATGAAGGCTACAACCTTCTCAAAGATGATATGCACTATATCAAAATGAACTGCTATGATGACACTGTTGTCTGATCATTTTCGTGTATGCATGAATGCTCTTACTCTCTTAAAGAGCTATATCATATACTGACTTCATTATATTATCCCTCTATATCTTCTTCTTACATAATAATTGATGCTTGTAACATTACTTTACATTACATACTTATATGTTTCTATCCAAATAGGCGCAACCCAAAACAAAACACTAGTCGGCCCTAAAACAAAATATACAATGCTTCCAAACAAGTCAGCTTAAGTGTGTTTACTAAAATGATAATTACATCATTACAAACATATAAAAAAAGGTGCTTAGCCATTACATTACAAAATAATTCATGCTGATCAAAATAGTAGTTGGCTTCCATGCTCTGTCTTCTGGACTGTTGGTCTACTGATTTGCCTGTAACTTTTCCATACTATTATTCTATACTATGCATGTTTGGATGTAGTATGTACACATGTCATAAAACTTATATCTGAACACACATAAGCTGAATCAATCTCTCACACATGCACTGATGTGTTGATCGCTGAATATCTCTGTCTGCCCTGTTTTCATACTTAGTCATTTTGTCATTCAAGACAGAAACTAAACATGACTTTGTTGCCATGATGACAACACAAAATGAGTCATGCATCCTCAAGAAGTCAACTTTCCAACAATCTCCCCCTTTGTCATTTATGGCAACAGAGGAATGTGGTCAAGTTACTCAAAATGACTTAACACAAAATGTGACTTGTATATCATAACTTATTGATATATACATATACTTTTTTGCATATACACATTCTATATTACTCCCCCTTTTACATTAATGACAAAGGTGTACAAAAACTAGTAAGTCTTCTACATACTCGATGTAAACTTCAGGGTATACAATTTGAAGAGATTGAATCTCTTTCTGCCAAAATACTTTCATAGCATCAACTGTTTGAAGATGTGCGCATAGGGCATATGCCAGTTTCTCCATTTTTATTAAATCCATGCAAGGTCCTTGATCATATGTCACCATGGTGTCATAAATCTATTTAATGTTCTCATGAAGGACTGCTAAAGATGGTGCAAGTGCATTTCTCAACTGGGTTTGTCTTATTCTTATCTTGCTGATTTCTAATTTTGCCTTCTCAATTTTATCCAACTATCCTTGATAGACATTATTGCATATTTTCATGTCTTTCATGGATGATTCAACTGATTTTATGATTCTATCCACCATTAAATCTTCCTCTTCTACCTTTTTGGTGTGCTTAGAGGTGAGCTTCACAATGTCCATGCAGTTTGCTATGATTCTCTTGCCTTTAGCTGCCAACTCTTTTAGTATGGATTGCCCAATTTTTAAGGAGTTCAAATCTAAGGTAAAGTTCTTTACCAAATCATTCAGTCTCTCCTTCTTGTATTCATCTTCTACAATCTTAGTAGCAGAGTCTACTAAGCTTATAAAGTGAGATTTGAAGTTTGACAAAATGTTGTCCACATCTTCAACTGATTGGACTTTAGCTACTTTCTGATCAGCAGGCACTAAGTCATTCAATATGTTTACTGTTTCCAAAAAGCAAGGATTTCTCATCACTTGTTTCTCTTTTGCCTTTTCCATAGCAAGAATTCTGATCTTAATTAGGTCTTCTTCTCCCCATGCATCCAAACTTGCTAAATCAGGAGTTAACCTTAACAACAATGAGGTAGATGGTTGAGTGGATGGTGAGAATATAGTATTCTGACTTGTATCCATGCATTCAACCTTTACTGGTTTCTCTTTTATTGGTGTCTTGTCACCTTGAGTATCATCTTGAGTATCTTCATTGATGGGAACTTCATCTTGTTGTGTAGAGGTATCATTAGTGCACATTTCTTCAGTGCTTTCAAATGCCTTATCAACTTTGTCCATATCTTTTTCAAATGTAGTCATGGATATCTTGACATTGTCAACTACTATAGTGTCTTCTGAGTCTTTATCTATATTAGAAGTTATTGTCACTGTGGGCGCTAAAGCGTGTGGACGTGTCATAGGTGCAATCTAAACCACTAGTTTTGTAACCTATTTGGGAGGAGCTGGAGTAACTTTTGCTATAGGCACCATTGGTGGATACATGTGCCTATCCATAAACACTTGTGCAAATGCCTTTTTAGTCTCCTTACCTATCTACTCATATTATTTGTTCATAATCTGTAAGGTCCTTGTCTTAGTTCGGAAATGAGGCTTCACTAGATCTAATAATATAGCCTTCTCATCATGCGAGCATACAAGAAGAAGAGTATCCAATGTTTCTTCTCTTATCCTCATGTCTTCCTCAATTGCATGTCTTTTCATGATCTCCAAAAAATTCCATAACTAATCCAGTATCACTATCTTGAGTTAAAGAACTATCTTCTTGAACTTGATCATATGAGATATGATCATAGAGTGTATCTTAGTTTTATCAATTTCTTGATATTTGTCATAGACTTTAGAAAGTGTATCTAATCTCCCTTCATTTACAATCTTGTTCCTCAACACATTTAGACTAGGTCTAAATCCTACCTTAGGAGAAGCTTGAGTATTCTTTGCTTTGCTCCAAGTGTTCCTTGAGGATGGGTGATTAGTGGGCGCCTAGTTTCTTCCTCTATTCTTCTTTCTTGGTGTAGATAGTGGAGATGAATCTAAGTCAATGGCAGTGGAGGGTGCAGAGGTGATCTCTACTTTCTTCTTCTTCTGGATTTGTTCATCTTTCTCAAGTTCTTTTTCTATCTTGGCATCTCTGGCTTTGTCAAGATTTTCTTGAGTGACTCCATGAACTTTTAGTATGTTAGATGTAATTCTGGATGCTTTCCTTTTATTATCATCACTGTGTAAGATAGTATCCACTTCATTGGTCTTCTCTATGTAAGTTCCCCACCTAGGCTCATTAGGATCTTTGGGCACTAACAATAGAACTTGTGCATATCCTTCTAACACATGATCTTCCACTTTGTAACCAAGAGGATGAATCCATTTGGTTCTAGGTTCAACTACCTCCATGCTTGTGCAATCTGTTTCTACCATGAAACATATGGTATCCTTGTATTTGTCAACTATCTTCTCAGATAGTCTGAACCTATTCTACATTTTTATCCTGAATGTCTTTATATCCATATCCATGACATCCCTTGCACTACTCTCTAAGGTGACCTTAAGAGAAATCTGAGACATTGTGGGTTTGCTCCTATCTAGGTAAAGGTTTGCAACCTTTCCAACTATATGGAAATACAAGTAGATGATCAGAGATCCAAACCTGAATGTCTTTCTCCTGTCATGCTTGATAGTTCGAATGTTGTCAATCAATTGATGACACAAGATCTCACATAGGTTGTATTGAGTGTTTTCCTTCACTATTCTGATAGTTGCTAGGATTGTTGCTGCAGAGACACTGTTCAACCTGCTTGCTTGCTGAAACTTATACCCAAGTATCATTGTTAAGAGTTTTATGTCATCTTCTTTGATAGGGTCAACTGTCATTTTGTGCTTGTCACTCCTAGATAGGAAAACTTGCTCAATTTGTTTCTTGAAATCTTTACCAATATGAAAAAATGGTCCAGTCTTGGGAAGTTTGGTTAGTTCATGGATTAGGTCTGTAGTGATGTGCATAGGGACCTCACCAATCCAATAAAGATCATCATGTATTATGCTTAATAAAATCTACACCCACTCTGGCTCATCAAACTCATGCGCATTTGAGTATTCAAAAATAGGGTTATCTATCAAGCACATGAACTCATCCTTGAATGTGTAATCAAGTTTCATCATTGAACTCATATGAGTGTCTATGCTGACATCTCCTACTATTTCCTTCTTATAGTAAATATACGCGCGGATATCTTCCATGTGAACAACACCTAGCAGGGTTTTGGAGAAAGCCCCTTCCACATCATCCAATATGGATTTGAATGGATGCCTCTTGAAAACAAATCTCTTCTTCTCTACTATATCAAACACAACTGGGGTTGCCATACTTACTTGGAACTTTCTTAAGCAAGGTTTCATGAAATTTTGAAACAACGTGACTGCTAGGGTTCCATTTCAAACTTCTTGTATGTTCTCTTAACTGTCAAGTCTGTTATTCTTTTGTGCCTTGATTTCTAGTGCTCTAATTCTCTCCAAATTTTGTGCTCTCGAATGCAAGTGTGAGGAAGATCGAACACTTACTTTCTTTTATACAATCTACCACATTTAATGTTTGCAACCGTACACAAATTACTCAGAGATTTTTAAACTTAGACCCTGATGTATTTTAGACAGTGCATGAATGCACATAGCAATATTATGTTCTTGTAACCATGATTTCATAGGTGCATACTCAGAGGTGAGTATACCAACCGTGTAGGGGTCCTGAGCTAAAATAGTTCCCCCTAAGACCAAGAAGGTCTATTCAAGTAGAAGTAGAGGGTGTGTCCACTGTGGATGCATCAACTACTTTATCAACATCATTGTCCTTCTTTACTTCAACCCAAATTTTGCTTGAATCTTCATTTGCTTGAACAAACTTAACTTCTCCTTTCTCTTCAAATAGTGATTTCTTAGGATCCTCTTGCTTTTGAGTTTTGGATCTACAATACCTTGAGATGTATCCAGCCTTTCCACATGTGTGACAAATGATAGGAGGTCTAATGCTCTTGTTTATCATGCTGCATTGCTTTGTTGTGTGTCCATTGTAGTTACATATCTGACATGTAGTGTTCTGCAGATTCCTTTGAGGTTGATTTCGCTGATTGTTTTGATTCATTCTCCTTTGATTTTGCTATGACTGATTTCTTTGATTTGTTCTGCAATGTATAGCCCTGTGACCAAATTTATTACAAGAGAAATAATAACCATTAAAAGGTCTTACCTTACTGCAATCTATTGCCAAATGACCATGTTTTTTGCATGCATAACAAGTTCTGTTAACATGCTTGATTTCCCTTTTTGGTAGATTTTCTTTAATCTCTTCAACATTTTCAACTTTCCTTGCTTTTGAAGATTCTTCATGAGGTTTCTCTCTTTCTTGTAATGAATTGACTTCAGTTTGTGTTATATTGAATCCAAGACCAGTAGTGTCACCCTTTTGCTTTTGTGCATTGAGCTGAGATTGAAGTGAATCAGAACTTGTGTGGAGTTTATCAATCTTATCCTTTGCTTCTGTTAATTTAGATTCCAACTTATTTTTTATGTTTTCCAATTCCAGAACTTTCATGTTTGCATTTAAAAGTTCATCATCTAGTTGTTTTCTTTCTTTGATCTTTTCTTCAATAGAAATTTGGCTGTCTGTGAGCTGTTCATCTAGATTCTCAACTTTATCTTTCAGAGACATATTCTCTTCATTGAGCTTTTTGATCATTTTCCCTAAGTCACTTGTAGAACAATCTTTCAAATCTTTTCTTAGTTTCTTGATAAGCATTTGTGAGCCATCAACTTTCAGTCTAAGTTTTTCATTTTCTTTTTCAGATCTATCAAGATCTTCAAGAGTTGCTTCAAGATTCTTTTTCAAATGTTTTTCTTCAGCTAGGTCCATGATCTCCTAAAGTGGTTAAACTTTCTTTCAGAGGACCAAAGCTCTGATACCAATTGTTAGAAACACTAAGAGGGGGGGGGGGGGGGAATCAGNGGGGTGAATCAGTGTTTGTCTATTGATTACTTTTTAGCAACTTAAACATAAATAAAACATACATAGAATGAAGCTTAACATAATAACTCATAACACATGATATGATTACAGGGAAACCTTGATCAGAGGAAAACCCCGGTGGGAATTAGTACCCACAAATATTGTACTAAGCATAATGAACTTGTGAGAGTTCCTTTGCCCTGTTAGAAGCAGTCTTTACAATATGAGTACAATGACCTGGTTAAAGGTCTGACCCTATTAGGAGTCTTTTACAAAACCTTGTTAAAGGTATATGGCTCACTACCTAGGCTACCTGCCCAATAAGATCAAGGCTACAACCTTCTGAAAGATGATATGCACTATATCAAAATGAACTGTTGTGATAACACTATTGTCTGATTAGTTTCGTGTATGCACAAATGCTCTTACTCTCTTAAAGAGCTATGTCATATATTGACTTCATTATACTATCCCCCTATATCTTCTTCTTGCATAATAATCAACACTTGTAACATTACTTTACATTACATACTTATATGTTCCTATCCAAATAGGCACAACCCAAAACAAAACACTAGTCGGCTCTAAAACAAAATATAAAATGCTTCCAAACAAGTCGGCTCAAGCATGTTTAATAAAATGATAATAACATCATTACAAACATATAACAAAAGGTTCTTAGCCATTACATTACAAAATAATTCACGCTGATCAAAATAGTAGTCGGCTTCCATGCTCTGTCTTCTGGGCTTCTGGTCTACTGATCTGCCTGTAACTTTGTCATACTATTGTTCTATACTATGTGTGTCTGGATGTAGTATGTACACATGTTATACAACTTATCTCTAAATGCGCATAAGCTAAATTGATCTCTCGCATGTGTGCTGATGTGCTGGTTGCTGAGTATCTCTGTCTGCCCTATTTTCATACTTAGTCATTTTTTCATTCAAGATAGAAACTAAACATGAATTTTTTTCCATGATGACAACACAAAATGAGTTATGCATCCTCAGGAATTCAACTTTCCAACACTATATAGCATGGCATGGAAGAAAACCTTATACTTTATCATACTCTTACTCTGGTTTCCTTTAGTGAATATGCGACTGTATGATCTATTTGTTGCTAAGAGTTATCCTTAACTCTAGTTCTTTTCTAAGACTTAATGATCACCACATGATCAACGTCTTGATCAATTCTTATCTCTTAATCATTGATTGAGTTCTCTTAACTCATATTCCTTTCGATACTTCATGACTAAGGCTTTGAATAACTCTAGCTTAAACCTTTAGTTTATAGAGACTATGTGACTGTATGAAATCAAAGTCACTTTAAGATTTCACTAACTCTAAGTTTCTTTTGAGATTACATGACCATCGCTAGATCTCCCTTCAATTATACGGTTCGCACATAATCTCATATCCATTTTGTACTTTCTCTTTTTAATGTGAGACTTCACGACTCCCCTTTGATCAACTTTTAATCCAACGGTTCACTTATAATCTCATTAGCCTTTCTTTTAACTACATTTTACTCTAAGACTTTGTGACTTAAGCCATCTCCAAGTTGCAGAATGAATTTATTAAACTATAATTTGTATTGAGATTTCATGACTAACTCAGATCTTTGAATGACCTAGACACATGTTCAAATCTGAATCACCATCACTAAATTGCTGAACTTTCATTGACTATTTGACTTTTATCAGTGACTTCACACCAACCACTAGATCTTCTCAATTTTATAGTTTAGATCTCTTTTCTTTAATGTCAACTGAGAGTTACTTAACCTTTTACTAATCATAGTTCTTACTGAGACTCTGTGACTGACTGAATCTCATTGTTGCTGAAATAATTATCTAACTCAGGGTTTACTTTAAGATTGAATGCTAGCCTCTAGATCTTCTTCTAATCTGATGGTAGTTACCTTATCTCATGTCTTATAACTTACTCAAGCTTTCAAAAGAAATCTCTTGACTCAATGCATTTAACTCATCCCTTAAACCTTGGTTCACTTGTGAGACACCGTGACTAAATGAATTTGAAGTCGCTTTAAGATTTCTTAACTGAAGAGTTTACTCTGAGACTTCATGAATAACACAGGAACATTTTGAAAATCTTTAGTTGTCACTAAATCTCATTAGATTTGACTTAACTCTCATTTGCTTTTGCGATCACGCGACTGCATGCAAATTTCAAACCATCTTTAACTCTGATTATCTTTCGAGACATCGCCAAAGGATTCTTTAACTCTGGGTTTTCTTTTGAGACGTTCCACACATCTTAAGATCAAGATCTTTATCAATAGCCTATGCGAAATCTCCTTAAAATTTAGAGTATATTACTTTCTTATGGAGACATCATGACCAAATCATTTCCCTAAGTCTCTAAGAAATATGGAATATTCTTTAAAACTTAAAGAGACATCATGACCAACATGTAAAATATGAAAATAAGCACATGACTTAAGTGACTTGGTCTTTTGTGAAAAAAATAACTGCAAAATAGGAGCAATTTTGAAGAACTAGGGTTTTTCTATTGGATATGCATGAAAACTGACCTAAGACTTAAGGTTTTACACATTTCTCTTACTTTGAGGCTCCTAGACTATCATTTGCAGAAGGATTTTGATAGCAACAGACAAGATTTTGACAATTATAGCAGGAAACTGACTGAGAATCTCAAAAATTTTACTAGCCAGCTTCAAAACTAGAATTACAACCAACACCCAATAGAACTGAGAAGAACAAAATTGAATTTTGGTTGTTCAGGAAGCGTTTTGAAGCTTCCAGACAGCTCAAAAAGGTCAATATAAGTGTTAAAAATCACTTTTTACTCATTCATTTTCACTTTTATCCTCAGTAAATCTAGAGCTTTGTAGAGAAGATGGTGGTCCCGATGGAGAAACATCGATTCGAGATAGCACATCAACACTAATGTCTGGCCCATTATGCACAGCTGATGAGTACATTGATACCTACCTATTTGTGCTTTCTATTTTTTGTTTTGTCAAATTTTGCTCTAGTTAGATTCCTTTCCATTACAAATTGTATCGTGTGTCCTGAGTCACATCTTGTCAATCCCGCGTTGCATTTTATTTTCTTATAAAATTCCAGATCACATCCCATCAATTTAGGATCACATCCTATTAGGAGGTTTTGCATTTCTTTTTGTAAAAAATTTCTCATTCTTTGAATGTGTCGCGTCCTGTGAAAATAGGATTGCACCTAGCTTCCCGTGTCTCATCCTGTCAAAATAGGATCGCTTCCCAAATTCCCCATTGTATCTAGTAAATTTCACATCGCAGCCGGTATGCAAGATCACACCTAGGAAAAACAATGTCATTTTTTGTTTAGGAGTTATTTTATTTCTAATTTGACTATTTTTCCTCTTTCTAAAGGCCAAAAAGACTTAACTGTTAGATTTTCTGCGTAGTTGTCTTAGCTAGGATACTGATCTAAACTTGTAAATGTGTTCTTTGATAGATTGATTTTGAGGTTGTGTCTTTTTAAGGACCTTTCCCTTCATGATTCCTTGCCTTATCCTATTCATTGATAGCTGATAAGCTATAGTTTATAGGGCATTTCGGACTGACATCACTTATACATTTACCCAACATTAGGGTAAATTAAGGGTTGTTGACTGCTCTCATCGAGAGATGGCATTCAAAGCACAATACCTTCCATCTCCCAACTAGAGAGATGATTGTCACACCAGAGGATGTGTGGTGTATTATGCATATACTAGTTATGGGTGGAGAGGTACGGTTCAAGTCGCACTTTTCCATAGCGATTATTTTTGCATGGAGATACTTTGCAGACCCTTCTATAGTCTGTCGATACCTTACTTGGGACTACATGTGTGATGACTACGATCATTTGCATGTTTATCTTGCTATATTTATTGGAGGCATACTGATGCCTGACAAAGGTCACCACAGATTCATGTGCAGCTAGGTAGAGACTTTAGAGCAGATGATCATCTCTTCTCGCAGATTTGGCCAGGGTAGTTGTATATTAGCCCACATGTATAGGGAGATATATGAGATTGTATATGGGTACCCTCAGAGTATGATAGTAGGGATATTGATTTTACAAATCTAGGCCTAAGAGCACATCCTAGTTACATGGCCAATAGTAGATAGGCAGAGAGCACCTGAGCAGCCATATGTATACATGTATTCAGGATTCATCCAGCAACCCCATCTAGGTAAGCTGGAATACTGGTGCCATGTTTTGATGACATGATAGTGGTCGAGTGGAGGCTATATTTAGATTGTGAGGAGTGGGTCTCAAACAGGCGTAAGATGCCTTATTTTTTTTAGAGTAGATATTTGATCGACCATACCCACTATATTGTGTAGAGATTTATTGTTACTCATGTACTGAGGTAATATGGCTGTATACAGGGTATGCCACATGACTTGACAACTTACGCATGTATTCATGATGAGGAGTCTCTATGGGAAGCCTGATTGTCATATGAGATTTCCCAGTTGGAGATTAGTTAGATGGTTGCAGTTGATGAGATTACCTTGCAAATGTTGCAGAAGCTAGGTGCACAAATGTGTATTTTGCCCATTTATTATAGTTTCCCTTTTCTCTATTTACAACACTTGATGAGGTATCACCTCGCATAGAGGATGCCCTTGATTATGATCCTGTAGATGATAGACCGGTGAGAGGCAGAGGTGTAGCTCAAAGATATGGGAGAGGTGGGGGTGGTAGGGATGGTGGTAGATATGGTAGATGTCCTCCCCATGATAGAGGTCAAAGACATGGTCGAGATGATAGAGGAGCTGATGGAGATGATAGGGGTGGAGGTAGAGTGGGTGGTAGTGGAGAGGGTGGTAGTGGGGAGGGAAGGAGGATGAGATTATGGTTCATGCCTCCTCATATGGATACATGTCCTTTACTGACCAGGAAGCAACAATAGCAACATAGACCATCTGGGCAAGTGCTGAGTGGTGGAGGTGGACCTCCTAGATAGGATCCTCCTAGGGATAGTAGCATAGATACTGATAGAGATGGAGATGCATTGTCACAGTGCCAGAGAGAGCATGAGTATCTCAAAGATTAGATCACCACTTTAGAGACATTATTGTCAGATAGGGATAGGAAGCTCGAGAGAGTGAGAGCTAAGAGAGATCAGTGGGGTGACAGGCTTAGAGAAGAGTGAGATACACAGGCTTGCACAGCTACTCATCAGGGACACAGAGAAGATTATTATTTTTCTTTATATTTTGTGACAGTTCCATAGGCACATAGAGCTCCATTATATCCCATTGTGGTACAATAGTTAGAGGGAGCTATGCCTCCACCAGCTCATCATGCTAGAGTTGATGCACCACCTCCTCCTCCTCTTGATCATGGAGAGGATGGTGGTCAGACCTAATGTATTTATGACATTTGAGATATTTTGTATATTGATCCTTCTGAGATCATCCATTATACTGTAGACTTTGATACTTGTATATATGTTTCATCATGATCGCATTGATACTATGTGTAGAAAGTTCCACATTTTTGATCTGAGTATTTACTAATATATATCTGAGATAGTTGTTTCTGATTCTAATATGTTCATGGTTTCTATTTGTTTGATAGATTTTTAGAGTGATGCACATGTGATTATGTACTTGGTCTTTGATGTTTTAGAATAGATTCATGTGATGACATAATTTATGCTCTTTGATTATTACTGATATATAGATGTGTTTAAATGATTCTAGATGAATAAGCAAATGTATGTTTTTGAGATTTTCTTTATGGAAATATATGTATGGATGCACTTAGGATGTAAAAATAAATGAAATGCTTGAATGCTTTGTTTTTTATTTTCTCTTTCTCATTTATGAATGCAAAATGAATGCCATGGATATGCAACAACATAAATATATCAGTAATATAGATTAAGTAGTCAAACTTGGATTTTGAATGAACTAGGAAATCATTTTGAGCTCAAACCCTTATGTGATTTGTCATAAAATGAATCATGCAATCTTTAAATGCATCTAAATGCAAAATTCTAGGACTATCACTGATTTGTATACATTTTAGCATTTTTTTCATCATTGGGCATTTGTGTAACGAACATCATCGGATAGTACAACTATCACTAATACCCAAAAAGTATCATGAAAGTATGAATACTACATTTATTGGATGCAATGTTGAAAATAAACCTAAGCATCAAGGCATAGAGGCCAGGATGGCTTGTCAGATATCTCCTTTTGTTTTAAGAATCATCTTCTATTCATGTGTAATGTAATATATGTAACCTGTAATGACCTTCAATATTCATATCCTTGGGTACATAATGTGTCATATACCTTACTTAGAGTTTGATTAGAAAAAGATAAGGAAATTGATTTAACCTCACCGTAGTTTACACAGAACAAGGATCAATATAAATGCGGCTATCTACTCATGTTGGAAACTCTTACCATAAACATCCAAGTTAGGTGAAATTTATAGGATTGGTGAAACAATCACCATACATAGAAAACCAATAAAATGCTATGCCCCTATCCTTGTGACTCTTTGTCTTTGAATATATGTCATGGAGTAACTCGAAATACATAACAAGCAAAAATTGATAATCAGTCAAATAAAATTCATAACTGCTTACATGCCCCTAGTTTGAAACATCATTGGAACATAGAAGAGTCATAATCAAACCAAGATCAATCTATATGTGTTTAAGTGGTATTAATGAATACCATTGATTCATTCTTCAATCACAGTAGATAAATCATCATTCACAACTTGAAATCAAGAAATATATTTTTTATGTCTAGGTAAATGAGATAAACTTTGTCAACAATTGCAATCCAATGTAGTGTTTAGGAACACTATTTTTATTAAAATGTTGAGAAACACTAGTACGATTAAAGTGTTGAGAAACACTAGTATGATGTTTGTTACAGGTAGGTGGTGTTTAAGAAACACCCTTGTTTGTGATAGTGACATTTTGATGCAAGTATTAAGAAATATTATTTCCAGAGGCAAACCATCCTAGACAGGAACCTAGGACAACCTAGCAAACGTAGACCGAACATGCTAGTAGAGTGCCCCCAGTACATAATGACTATTCCTAAGACGCAAATGGAGACAAATACTAGGAAAGTATAGGACATTTGTAAGGAATTTAGAGTCAACCAATAGCACAGGTGGGATCATGAAAGATTAGTGTCAGTAGTGCATTGATAGATGGAGTATAGAGTATAAGTGATGCCTGTTTACTAGGTTTTCACCACTCGGCAAATATTTTATTTTTGCTACCAAGATGCTTGTTTTCCAGGTTTTTGCCAAGGCACTTTTCTCTTTTTCAAATTTTTATTCTTTTTCTCTTTTTTTTTCCTCTTTTTTGTTTCCTTTTTTTTGTTAGTATCAGGGTGCTTGTTTGCCAGGTTTTCACCAAGGATACTTTTTTCAGGACTTTTTCCACTATTTTTGGCTTTCTTCAAGATCAATTTTCTGATTTTTTTGGTATTTTATAAGAACTATTTCCACTACACAGGCCCTTTCAGCCGGATGTTAGGTGTAGAACCACTTCAAGTGTAGGATATTGATGGGACTGGGAAGAACATTTCCCTTAGGTGTAGCTAATTGATAAGCTCCAATTTCAAAAGTTGCAGTTATAATAAAAGCCCCAGCCAGTTAGGTTCAAACTTGCCCTTTTGTTCTCTGTTTGGCTAATTTTTAGGATTCTCTCTTAGAACAAGATCCCCCACTTGAAATTGTCATGGTTTTACTTTCTTGTTGTACCCTTTTGACATTATTTTGTGGTACACTTTGAGATGATCAAATGTTTGTTGTCTGTGCTCATGTAGTAGTTCTAGTGCATGAACCCTATCAATGTGGTATTTTTCATCTGTAACAAGACCTTGGAGATATACTCACAAAGATGGAATTTCTAGTTCAAAGGGTAGCACTACTTCTACACCATAGACTAGAGAACATGGTGTGGCTCCAGTTGGTGTTTAGATAGTTGTTTTATAGGCCCATAGTGTTGGATTTAGTTGCAAATGCAAGTCTCTGCCAGATTTACTCATAGTTGTAACACCAGACAAGACAACTGAGAGGGGGGTGGGGTGAATCAATTATGATATAGATTTTTAAATTTTATAATTTACAAACCAAATCTACAAATATAAATGATAACACAATAATAGACAACACCAAAACACAATATTTGTTGTCGAGGAAACCCTGTTAAAGGCAAAAGCTCTGTGGGAATTAACACCCACAAATAATGTACTGAGAGTATAGTATCCCTGTTAAAAGATATTAGCCCTGTTAGGAGCTTGTTACAACATTATAATACATAATCCCTGTTAGGAGACAGACCCTGTTAGGAGTCACAGGAGATAGTAGGCACACTGCTCAAAGAAGGTTAAAGCCACCCTTAAGGATTTACAATCCGCACAAGTGTATAAAGATAATACACAATCATTGAACTATCTACAAGCAACTATCTTTGCTTGATTAGTTCCAATGAAGTATCAACTCTACTTGCATCCAGCAATCAACAAGCTTCGCAGCTTTCACACATTCCTTCTCTTCTTTTCTCTGTCATAGTTCGAAACAAGAATATATCTTCCATATATAGTCTTACACAATAGCTTATTAGGTCAGCCAATTAAGCTTTACTAATACATAATTAATTAGGTCGTCCAATTAAGGCTTTCCATCATAAAAATAATTACATATCCCCTTGCTAAGATACAATGGTATCTAAGAAAAGTATATAATATTTTGAATTCATTACATATACTTCCAAATCTGCAATTCATGCTCACAATTAATTCCACATGCTACATGTTTGAAGTCAGCTAGGAAATAGGTCTTCTCCATAGTACACACCACAACTGACATCATTTGTCTTCAATAAAAAATTGAACATAACCCATTACTCTAACATATGTCAGTTGTTCATCAGTAAGCTTGCAAGTTTTGAAATATCTCCATCAGAAAGATATACCTGAAACACTGAGACCTGCTCTGTCTAGAATGACAGTTGCAGTCCAGAAAACCAGTCTTCACCAAATGAACTCTAACATCTATAGAATGTAACATAAATTCAAGTGACCTTAGGAGTAAGGTTAAGACACATCCTTCTACATAAATCCAACTTTGATCCTTTTGAATCATTTGAATAGTATCCGTACACTCATTCCAGTTAAGTAGTCAATCTGTCTTCTCCATAGAAATATATGTTGACATCAGTGACAAAAGATGAATATCAACAACATGATCAGTAACCAAAATTGATATCATCCAACAATCTCCCCCTTTGGCATTGATGGCAATATATGGGAAAATCCATATGCATCAACCCAAAAGTACTCTCTCTCAATATAATATTCTCAATATCCTCAACATAAATTTCCCCAAAATAGTAGGGATTTTCTAATAGATTCCTTCCCCCTTTGGCAACAATGGAAAAGGGTGCCATAGTTCACTTGTAGTCTCCTGTAAGATGTAGCTTTTTCAAATCTTCATGTCCAATCAGCTAGGTACAAGATCACCTAAATGTACTCCAGTATTTTCTGGGATCACTCTCCCTAAGGAGTAGATCCATACATTAAGTCGAGAGAATGATATGGCCCTGAGATCCACTGGACTGATGCACATCTGCATCATTTCATTTTCACTGGGAGGGGCCATCACCCCAATCATACCTCTAAGATATTCCAAATCATATTTTGGAAAAGGTTTGGTAAATATATCTCCTATCTATTCCTTTGTGCTAATATACTCCAGTTTGATCTCTCTATCTGCTACATTCTCCCTTAAGAAATCATACTTGATGGAAATGTGTTTAGTCTTTGAATGCACTATAGGATTCTTTGACATATTCACTGTGCTGGTGTTATCACAATGGATAACCACAGGTTCTTTGAAAATTATTCCGATGTCCTTCAGCATTTGTATCGTCCAAACAACTTGTGTATAGTTTATTGCAGCAACAACATACTATGACTCAGCAGTAGATTGAGAAATACAATTATGCTTCTTGCTCCACAAGTCAACTGATAGGGGGGTGAATCAGTTGTGCTATAGATTTTTAAAATTTATACTTTATAAACCAAATCTGAAAATGTAAATGATAACACAAAAATAGACAACACCAAAACACAACATTTGTCATCGAGGAAACCCTGTTAAAGGTAAAACCCCAATGGGAATTAACTCCCACAAATAATTTATTGAGAGTATAGTATCCCTGTTAAAAGATATTAACCCTGTTAGGAGCTTGTTACAACATTACAATAAACAGTCACTGTAAGGAGACAAACCCTATTAGGAGTCAAAGGAAATAGTAGGCTCACTGCCAAGGCACACTTCCCAAAGAAGGTTAAATCCACCCTCAAGGATTTACAATCTGTACAAGTGTATAAACAAAATACACAATCAGAGAACTATCTGCTAGCAACTATCTTTGCTTGATTAGTTCCAGTGAAGTATAAACTATGCTTGCATCCAGTAGTCAACAAGCTTTGCAGCTTTCACACATTCCTTCTCTTCTTTTCTCTATCACACTTCTCCACAAGAATATATCTTCCATATATACTCTTACACAATAGCTTATTAGGTCGGTGAATTAAGCTTTCCTAATACATAATTAATTAGGTTGGCCAATTAAGGCTTTCCATCATACAAATAATTACATAGCCCCTTGCTAAGATACACAGTATCTAAGACAAGTATACTCATAGTTCTAACACTAGACAAGTCTCTGGAAGTCTCTGCAAGTATAATGCAAGTCTCTACCAGATTTACTCATAGTTCTAACACCAGACAAGACAACTGAGAGGGGGGGTGAATCAATTATGATATAGATTTTTAAACTTTATACTTTATAAACCAAATCTACAAATTTAAATGATAACACAATAATAGACAACACCAAAACATAACATTTGTTGTCGAGGAAACCCTGTTAAAGGTAAAACCTCGGTGGGAATTAACACCCACAAATAATGTACTAAGAGTATAGTATCCCTATTAAAATATATTAGCCCTGTTAGGAGCTTGTTACAACATTATAATACATAGTCCCTGTTAGGAGACATACCCTGTTAGGAGTCAAAGGAGATAGTAGGCACACTACTCAAAGAAGGTTAAAGCCACCCTCAAGGATTTACAATCCGCACAAGTGTATAAAGAAAATACACAATCATTGAACTATCTACCAGCAACTATCTTTGCTTGATTAGTTCAAATGAAGTATCAACTCTACTTGCATCCAACAGTCAACAAGCTTCACAGCTTTCACACATTCCTTCTCTCCTTTTCTCTATCACAGTTCTCCACAAGAATATATCTTTCATATATACTCTTACACAATAGCTTATTAGGTTGGCCAATTAAGCTTTCTTAATACATAATGAATTAGGTCGGCCAATTAAGGTTTTCCATTATACAAATAATTACATATCCCCTTGCTAAGATACACACGGTATCTAAGACAAGTATACAATATTTAAAATTCATTACATATACTTCCAAATCTGCAATTCATGCTCACAATTAATTCCACATGCTACATGTCTGAATTCAGCTAGGAAATAGGTCTTCTCCATAGTACACACCACAACTGACATCATTTGTCTTCAATAAAAAATTGAACACAACCCATTACTCTAACATATGTCATTTGTTCATCAGTAAGATCACAAGTTTTGAAATACCTCCATCAGAAAGATATACCTGAAACACTGAGACCTACTCTGTCTAGAATGATAGTTGCAGTCCAGAAAACCAGTCTTCACCAAATGAACTCTAACATCTATAGAATGTAACATAAAGTAAAGAGACCTTAGGAGTAAGGTTAAGACACATCCTTCTATATAAATCCAACTTTGATCCTTTTGAATCATCCGAATAGTATCCGTACACTCATTCTAGTTAAGTAGTCAATCTGTCTTCTCAATAGAAATATATGTTGACATCAGTGACAAAAGATGAATATCAACAACATGATCAGTAACCAAAATTGATATCATTCAACAATCTCCCCCTTTGGCATTGATGGCAATAAATGGGAACATCCATATGCATCAACCCAAAAGTACTCTCTCTCAATACAATATTCTCAATATCCTCAACATAAATTTCCCCAAAATAGTAGGGATTTTCTAATAGATTCCTTCCCCCTTTGGAAACAATGGAAAAGGGTGCCATAGTTCACTTGTAGTCTCCTGTAGGATGTAGCTTTTTCAAATCTTCATGTCCAATCAGCTAGGTGTAAGATCACCTAAATGTACTCTAGTATTTTCTGTGAACACTCTCCCTAAGGAGTAGATCCATACATTAAGTTGAGAGAATGATATGGCTCTGAGATCCACTGGATTGATGCACATCTGCATCATTTCATTTTCACTGGGAGGGCCCATCACCCCAATCATTCCTCTAAGATATTCCAAATCATATTTTGGAAAAGGTTTGGTAAATATATCTGCTATCTATTCCTTTGTGCTAATATACTCCAGTTTGATCTCTCTATCTGCTACCTTCTCCCTTAATAAATCATACTTGATGGAAATGTGTTTAGTCTTTGAATGCACTACAGGATTCTTTGACATATTCACTGTGCCGGTGTTATCACAATGGATAACCATAGGTTCTTTGAAAATTATTCCGATGTCCTTCAGCATTTGTATCATCCAAACAACTTGTGTATAGTTTATTGCCGCAACAACATACTATGACTCAGCAGTAGATTGAGAAATACAATTATGCTTCTTGCTCAACCAAGAAACCAACCTTTTTCCAAGGAAAAATTCTCTGCCACTTGTGCTCTTCTTGTCATCTACATTACCTTCCCAACTAGCATTAGTAAAACCCTACAATGTAAAATCATCATATTTTTCATACCATAATCCATACTCTAATGTTCCTTTTAGATATCTGAAAATTATTTTCACATCAGAAAAGTGTGTCTCTTTAAAATCTACCTAATATCTAGCCACAATTCCAACTGTATTGGTAATATCTGGTCTAGTGTGTGTCAAATATTGTAGACCTCCAATCATTGACCTGTACTTAGTCTGCCCAACACTTTGAGTCTCATCACTTTTAGTTAGTTTGTTCCCTGTTACCATGGGTGTACCAACAGGTTTACAATCTTCCATTCCAAACTTCTTCAACATTTCCTTAAGGTACTTTGTCTGAGATATAAGTATGCCATTTTTACTTTGATTAATTTGCAAACCAAGAAAAAATTTCATCACACCAATCATTGACATATCAAACTCATTCTCTATTTCTTTAGAAAACTTCTTACTCATTTTATCATTGCCTCCAAAAATGATATCATCAACAAAAAATTCTATAATTAAGATTCCATCTTCATCAGTTCTTAAATACAAATTACTGTCTGCATTATCTTTTCTGAAACCAAGATGAAGTAGATGTTTATCCAGTCTTGCATACCATGCCCTCGATGCTTGTTTCAGTCCATACATTGCCTTCTTTAGTGTGTAAACCATGTTTTCATCATCTGTCAAAGGAAAACCATTAGGTTTCTTAATGTACACTTCTTCTTCTAGATCACCATTCAAGAATGCTGATTTCACATCCATCTGATACACTTTGAAGTCTTTATGTGTAACAAAAGCAAGGAATAGTCTCACAGCTTCCAGTCTAGCAACAGGTGCAAATGTTTCTTTGTATTCTATGCCTTCTTGTTGTGAGTAGCCTTTAAATACTAGTCTAGCCTTGTTTCTTACTACTGTGCCTTCCTCATCCAATTTTTTTATGAAAACCCACTTAGTTCCAATCACATTCTTATTATTAGGTCTTGGAACCAACTCCCAAGTATTGTTCTTCTTTATCTATTCTAGTTCTTCTTCCATGGCTTTAGTCCAAGATTCATCTTTACATGCTTCATTAGTAGTCTTGGGTTCATCTTGAGAAATCAAGAAGATATCATCTCTAACTTTAGATCTAGTCATCATGCCCTTTCTTGTATCACAAATAATTTGATCTTCAGGATGGTTTTTCTTGACATACCTTGGAGTCTTTAATGTCTCAGTAGCTTCTACCTGTTCTTCTTCTTCAATCTCATTCTCGACAATCAAGGGTCCTTCAAGTTCAACAACAACTTCTCTTGATTCTGTAATCTGACCACAATCATACATTCATTTCTAAATTTGAAATTTCTCATCTATCCTCACATTGGTGCTTTCAATTAGTTTCCTTAGTCTCAGATTGAAAAATTTATATGCTTTACTTTTAGTGGAATAACCAAGAAAAATTCCTTTATCACTTCTAGCATCAAACTTTCCTATCTCATCGTCTCTTTTGATATAGCATTTACTACCAAATATTCTAAAATATTTCACAGTCGGTGTATGATAAAACCATAATTCATAAGGATTTTTATTTGTACCTTCTCTATTCTGAATTCTGTTTAATATGTACATAATAGAGCCAATAGCTTCTCTCCAATGAACATGTGATACATTTCCTTCCAGCAACATAGTCCTAACAACATCTAGTATAGTTATGTTTCTTCGCTCTGCTATCCCATTATGTTGTGGAGTTATAGGAGCTGAAGTCTATCTATGTATTCCATTTTTTTCACAATATGTATTAAACAGTTCTGATGTAAACTCTCCTCCTCTGTCTGATCTCAAACATTTCATCTTTAAACTAGATTCATCTCAACTTTTGCCTTGAATATTTTGAATTTTTCAAATGCCTCATATTTCTCTCTCAGGTATGTAACCCACATCATTCTAGAAACTTCATCAACAAAAAGTATAAAATACCTTTCACCATAGTCTGATCTTGTTCTTGTAGGACTACACAGATCTGTATGCACCAGATCCAACTTTCCTTTTGATGAATAGGCTTTTCTCTTGAAGGTGCTTCTAGTCTGTTTCCCAATAACACATTCTCTACACATAGTGTTAGATGGCTTAACAATTCTAGGTATATCTCTTACTACATTTTTCATACTTGCCTTCACAATGTTGTCAAAATTAATGTGAGAAATTCTTTTGTGCCATAACTAGCTGTCATAAACCTTTGCAATAAAACAAGAAGCTTCAGATGTGTTTTGTTCAAATACATTACCTCTAGATTTAGTACCAGATGTTATCAAGTCTCCTATTTTTCTCTTGATAGTACACTTTCTGTTTATGAAGTTCAGTTGATAACCCTTGTCCACTAGCTGTCCAACACTCAACAAATTGTGCTTAAGTCCATCAAAAAGTAATACATTGTCAGTGTTAGTCTTTCCATCTAAAGAAATAGATCCAACTCTAATAATAAGTTTAGGAGTATTGTCACCAAATCTGACAACACCACCATCATGTTTCTTCAAGCTCACAAACTTATTCATATCTCCATTCATATGATGTAAACAACCACTATCTATGACCCATTCACATTTCTTTTCAACTCGAGATACTAATGCTTTTTCCTCATGCATAGGTGAATCATCTTTTATAGAAATGAAGCCAATTTCATCAAAGTTAGTATCCTCATCATCAGATATTCCTTCACTAGCATACTAACATTCCTTATCCATTGAGAACTTAGACTTGAAAAACTTAGGTTTGTGCTTTGAAGTTCCTGTAGGACATCTAGATGAAATATGACCGATCTTGTTACATGAAAAACATTTCAAAGGTAATTTTTCCTCAAACTTACCCTTACCTCTCTTTTCTCTTCTAGCAATCACTACAAAAATTTCATCTAACTTTATTTCTTCTTCCTGTATATTTTCCCATTCATTAGCATAGGCTCCAAGTTCTTGTTTCAGATCACTATTGCTTGTGCTTGCATTTCTAGAAAAGGTCTTCTTGTTCTTGTGCACAGTTTCCTTGAATACTGACTTTACTTTTGGTAATGTATCTCCCAATTCTGCGGCCTCAAATATAGTTAGTTTTCCTATCAACATCTCTCTTGTGAAGTTTGGTGTCAAAGGTATGATCTCCTCTATAGCATGTACTTTGGTTCTATACGCAAGTGTCAAAGATCTGAGAATCTTTGCAATTACTTCGTCCTCACTGTAAGTACCTCCAAAATTCCTAATACCAGTAACTACCTCAGTAATTCTCTGTGCATATGCTCTAATATTCTCATCTTCTCTCATCTTCAGTGATTCCATGTTTGTTTTCCAGTTCTGCAACTTTTCTTGCTTTGTAAACTTGTCTATGACATATAATGCCTCCAGTCTTGTCTAGATCTCATGTGCAGAGTCCAAGTCCTTCACTTTAGTCAATTCTCCTTCTAATAGTGTGCTAATCAAAGATTCCCTTGCAACCATATTTTATTAAAATAATTCCTTTTCATCTTCAGTACCTGTGTCCAACGCATCTTCAGTTGCTACTGCTACATTCTTCTTTGTGATCATCCAGTAGTCAATTTCTAGACATAGAAAATGTGTTCTCATCTTGTTCTGCCAACTGTCAAAGTTTTCAGGAAGAAACTTGGCACTATCCTTCCTATAGTAATTCATCTTCAGGATCACCTCAAGCTGTTAAAATTTCTCTCTGAGGACTAGTAGCTTTGATATGAATTGTTAGGAATAACAGTCCACAAGTCAACTGATAGGGGGGTGAATCAGTTGTGATATAGATTTTTAAAATTTATACTTTATAAACCAAATCTTAAAATGTAAATGATAACACAAAAATAGACAACACCAAAACACAATATTTGTCGTCGAGGAAACCCTGTTAAAGGTAAAACCCCAATGGGAATTAACTCCCACAAATAATTTATTGAGAGTATAGTATCCCTATTAAAAGATATTAATCCTGTTAGGAGCTTGTTGCAACATTACAGTACACAGTCCCTGTTAGGAGATAGACCCTATTAGGAGTCAAAGGAAATAGTAGGCTCACTACCAAGGAACACTTCCCAAAGAAGGTTAAAGCCACCCTCAAGGATTTATAATCTGTACAAGTGTATAAAGAAAATACACAATCAGAGAACTATCTGCTAGCAACTATCTTTGCTTGATTAGTTCCAGTGAAGTATAAACTCTGCTTGCATCCAGTAGTTAACAAGCTTTGCAGCTTTCACATATTCCTTCTCTTCTTTTCTCTATCACACTTCTCCAAAAGAATATATCTTCCATATATACTCTTACACAATAGCTTATTAGGTCGGCGAATTAAGCTTTCCTAATACATAATTAATTAGGTTGGCCAATTAAGGCTTTCCATTATACAAATAATTACATAGCCCCTTGCTAAGATACACACATTATCTAACACAAGTTTACAAAATTTAAAATTCATTACATATACTTTCGGATCCACAATTCATGCTCACAATTAATTCCACACACTACATGTCTAAAGTCAGCCAGGAAATATGTCTTCTCGAGAGTACACACCACAAATGACATCATCAATCTTAAAGCAACAATCAAACACAGCCCATTACTCTAACATATGTTGGATATCCATTAGTAAGCTCACAAGTTTTGAAATATCTCCATCTAGAAAGATATACCCAAAACACCGAGACCTACTCTGTCTAGAACCATAGTTGCAATTTAGAAAACAGTCTTCACCAAATGAACTATAACATCCACAGAATGTAACATAAAGTCAAGCCACCTTAGGAGTAAGGTCAAGACACATCCTTCTGCATAAATCAAACTTCAATCCTTCTGAATCATCCATATAGTGTTTGTACACTCGTTCTAGTTAAGTAGTCAGTCAGTCTTCTCCATAGAAATATATGTTGACATCAGTGACAAAACATGAATATCAACAACATGATCAGTAACCAAAACTAATATCATCCAACAGTTCAAAATTGCCCTTTTGTTCTCTATTTGGCTAATTTTTAGGATTCTCTCTTAAAACAAGATCTCCCACTTGAAATTGTCATGCTTTTACTTTCTTGTTGTACCCTTTTGATATTATTTTTTGGTACACTTTGAGATGATCAAACACTTGTTGTCTGCGCTCATGTAGTAGTTCTAATGCATGAACCCTATCAATCTGGTATTGTTCATCTATAAGAAGACCTTGGAGAGATACTTGCAAAGATAGAATTTCTAGTTTAATGGATAGCACTACTTCTGCGCCATAGACTAGAGCAAATGGTGTGGCTCTAGTTGGTGTTTAGATAGTTGTTCTATAGGCCCATAGTGTTAGATTTAGTTGCAAATGCCAGTCTCTACCAGACCTAATCATAGTTGTATGTAAGATTTTTATAATGTTTTTGTTTGAAGCCTTAGCTTGTCCATTACCTTGAGGATAATATATTGAATAAGAATGCTGAGTGATATGACATTGTGCACAAAGGTCCTCGATATCTTGGTTTTTGAACTAACCCCCATTGTTTGTTACAATAGAAGAGGGTATCCAATACCTATAAATGATGTAGTTCAAGATAAACATAGAAACTTGTTTGCCAGTGGCTTTGATCAACGGTGTTGCCTCGACCCACTTAGTGAAATACTCAGTGGCCATAATGATGTACTTATGTCTACTTGAAGAATTAGGATAAATCTATCCAAAAAGATCAGAGGCCCATTGCTGAAATTACCAATGTGTTATAAAAGGTATGAGTTCTCTGGCTGGAGCATGGATAAGGTTTCCATGTGTTTGAAATTTGTGTCATGCTTTAGAAAAATGCATGACATCTTTTTTTATTGTAGGCCAATAGTATCCAACTCTTAAAAAGAATTTATCCAGTGAAAAGCCATTCGAGTGTGATCTACATACACCTTTGTGAACCTCTTTCAATGTGTAGTCAGACTCTTCTTGTTCTAAACACCTAAGAAGTATTTTGTTAAGTCATCGTCTATATAAATTAGTAGTAATGAGGACATAATGCAACATTGTCCTAATTAAAGCTCATTTTTCATTCCTAGATAGGGTAGGGTTTGATCAGTAAGATAGAAATTATTTTGGCATATCAGGATTAATATTAGGCATTTAAGGCATAAATCACTTGGGATTCACGTGTGTCAAGGTTGGAAAGGATAGTTCTTCCACTAAGAAGTCATAGCAGAATTGGTGTTCTTCCAGTTGTAACATTGATGCTAGTGTAGCCATAGCATCTATAGCTTTGTTTTCCATTCTTGGAATTTGTTGTGTTGGCACCTGAAAATTCAGGCCCTCAATATGCAAAATATCAGGGAAGTATAATATTTATTTTCATTTTAATATTATTTGCATATTTTATAAAAATTTAACAATTAAAAAGGCCTCAATATTTGTCATTATTCTATTTTTCATAATTATGGGTAAAATTTTTATATTATATTTTAATGGATTAAATGCATAATTATTTTTGAAATAAAAATAAATTAAAAATGAATAATAGGTATATAGGGTAAAAGGGTGGTGATCGGGAGTTGAACACTCGACCTCTCAAGCCACCCCTTTTTCCTACCTACCTACCCATCCCCCTCTAACTAATTAGTCTAAGTGTTTTCTTCGAGTTATGTGTTAGAGAAAATCATATTATCTCACTTCTTATATATATTTGCTATTAAAAATTTTTACATGAATATATTTCCTTTTCTTTTGCATTATCTTAGTTTACCCTAGATTACTAATGTGAAATATTTTAATAGGGTAAAATTATTTTGAAACATATTATTTGGTTTAATTTATTTTAAAACTATAACATTTTTGGCATATTTAAATAAAATATTTTCATATTACCTTATGTTCAAAATAGCATTATGGCTCTCTTGATTAATTATTTTGATATGTTATTAATTATGCGATTTGAGAACGTTATTAATTAATATGAGCCATAAATTAAATTTTATTAAAAAATATCTAATTTTGGGATTTGATGTGTAGGAACTTTATAATATAAGCAGGTGATGATAAACCAAATAATGCAAAGGATATAACAAATGTGATGTGGGAAAAGATTTTTAAAGCATACATATGATCAATTTGTATAATTATTTAGGGTTAGTTGGAGATTAAGTTTTTGTGAAAAGGTATGACCTTTCATAGGAAACCTTTGAAACGTATATAAATATTAAGTCAAATAAACCTAAAACGATGACAATAAGATTTTTAGAGGAAAAATTTGAGAGAGAAAGGTTATACTACTGCGGATATGAATCAATCGCACTAATTTTCAAATGTCAGATGAGATAAGTGTTACACTATTGTTTATGATTATATTGTTATGTATTTTCAGTTAGTTTTTCAGATACTCTGTGTATTAGAGTGCTTCAATGTGTTATATTCCTTGATTTTATAATTCAAATTTAATATATGTGGTTCGAATATCAACTGTAAGATCTGAGTGTCTTTTGTTTTTCTTGTCGATCTCTTAATTTGAGTTAAATTTGATAAAAATGATTATATTTATTAATTTGAATTATAATTCAAGAAGAAGCCTGTGAGGTGATGATCTTGTTTTATTGAAATCAAGATTGTAAAATTGTCTTTGATTGTACGTAGGACTGGACTTTTTTGACTCTATAACCCATATTTTTAGTAGGCACTAGTCTTATTATTTGAACATGGTCTTTTGATTCGTATTATGTAGTTCTTTGATAATTTAAATCAATTTTCAAGATTTTATTAAATTAGGGATTTTTAAGGGATAATTCAATTAGGTTTAAATTGTGTATTTCAAAGAGCATCAGGATATTGTATTGTTGCCTCTGAGGACCTTTCACCACCTTGGAGGAGATTTTATTATCTGTGTATTAAGTTAAGCATCATAGAGGGTTGATCAATTTGAAGTGAAATCAGGCATACCATCCTTGGCCTAACTAAGCGAGAATTCCAAAGGTACTAGTGTGTACTTGTCAGTTGGCCAAAATTGATCCTTCATTTTTGGGCACCAACAAATTGGCGACTCTGCTGTGGAGTTGTTTTATAGAAATTTTAGAATTTCTGGTTGACATTTTGAAAGCTTTCATATTGAGGTTTGAAGCAAGAAAGAAGTGATAATTTTCCTCAAGACATTTGAGGTGGCGACTCTGTACAAGATTTTTAGGACGTATTTTTCCTTCTTATAAGAAGGTGGCAACTCTATTTATTGAAATATTTTGTTTAATGACTCCACTGAGGGAGAACGTCCAGAAAGGAGATGAAACTTCATTTCATTGTTAGTGATAACAAATTTATTACATGATGTTTCAAAAGTTCTTCAGAAACATTTTGATTACAATAGGATTTAAGCATTTAGATCTAAGAAGGTTTCAATATAGAGGTGATGAGGTATTTTCAATGCTTTCAAAGGAAGTGTCTTATTTTTATGGAGATTATGGTGAATCAGCTATTGATCATTTGGATTATTTTTATATGCTCCTTTACAAGTATGGCATTGATACAGAGAGTGATTTCATGAGACTGTTTGCTATCTCCTTGAAAGAATATGCAAGAAATGCTTATGAATCACTACCTGAAAAGAGTATTTCATCTTGGGAAGAATTTTAACAATGGTTCTTATATGAGTTTAATAATACAAGTGAAGAAAAAATTCAAAATTACACTATGGAAACAAAATCTTACATGTCTTTCTTAGATGCATTTTTCAATGTAGAAAGACAAGAGGTTGAGTCTGTAGCCCATTTGTTCATAAGGATGATGGGTTTCTATTTGGAGATACCATCAGATATCATGCCTTCAAGTAGGGAATTTTGAAGAAAACATTATGATTTGGGAGTTTCTATAGATGACCTTGATTTGAGGCTCCTTTTTCAGAAAGTAAACGAATATAATGGATGCAACATGAAATATAAAAGAGATGAGGCTCCAAATTCTAATGAAGAGGAAAGTGTGAATCAGATGGAAGAATATTCCCTCTAAGTTGATATTTGTGTGGAATTGGATATAAAATGTCATGATCAAGAAGAAAGTATTCTTAGTGTAGAAGAGATTTTAGATTTATTAGATCTTGAATATCAGAAATATGTAAACAAAAATGATCTAGAATTTTTCCTAATTCACTATAATAGAAAGGCTGATAAATCAACATGTTTTGATAAAATAAATAAATCTCATGAGAGTGAAACATTTAATTGTAAAAATGGAAATGTTTTGATTAATAGTTTTGAAAGTATACCAAATTTCTTGAAAAATGATGAAGAAATATTTTCAGAATGTGGACCATTGTTTAATCCGCTGAGAGGGGATCAAGCAAAATCATGTATGTTATATGAGCAGGAGGATATTTACAAGATCACTTTGATATTTGTCCAATGGATCATGATTTTTAGGAAAATGTATTCGACCAAGGTATGCATGAATTATCTATGTTTATAAATCCTTTGTTTGAAAAGGAAAGAGATGTAGTTATAAATTTTTTTTCAGAAGTACTATATAGTGAAGATATTGCAGAAAATGAAATAAAATGTGAATAACCAAATGGATTATTATTTAAAAATATTCTAGAAGGTGATACATGTCAAAAAGCACTATATGAAAGAACATGAGAAGGTAATGCATTTAAGGATGACTTAAGATTTTCAAATCAAATACGTAAGGAAAGTAAAAAAATAATATATGATGATATGGTTGAGAAGAAAAGATTAGTATTTTAGAAAAATCACACTAGAAATAAATTTCATTTTAAGATATTTTGGGAACTTAGTGCAAATGACAAAAAATTAGTGGAGAATGTGGTTCTTCAAGACGTAATTATTTTGAAGGGGAAGTTTTTGGATTTACATAAGAATATTGCATTTTTAGAAAGGATGCTATACAGTGAAAAAGATATTCAGATTTATGACATTTAAAATTTCTATGAAAATTACATTTGGATGAAATTTGAATACAACAGAAATATGAATAATGGAAAAGAAAAATATGGTGCCTCCAAAAGATACATGTTACATGACCAGAATCAGATTTTTGACAGAGCTAAAAGTTTCAAGTATTAGGGCAGGTAAGTATGTTTTTTACCATGTTTTTTTCTCTATATTTATGTTATGTTCTATATGTTTTTTTCTTTTTATTTGATGTCATATTAATAGATTGTAGTCCCTCAATTTATATTGATTGGATTTATTTATCATTTCACTATATGTAGCCACAAAATTTCCTAACTAATTGTTTTGGATAAAAAATATATAATAATAAATAAATACTTACTTTAATCCTGTGAATAGTTAGTACGGGTATTTGAATATGGAGGATAGAAGGATTGATTATGTACAAACATATTATATCATTCAAAATATTCAAGTAAGATAGAATCAAGATCATTATCATTACAGTTCCGTGTTGTGGTCATTACAGATTAAAATGAAAGTTAATATGCAAAGATCTCTCATGATAAAGAATTACATAGAAAATATATTTCATGATATTGAGAATAGAATCTCAGCAGCCAACAGGTTCCCATAAGCTTATATGAGGAGAAAGGTCAAGTGCCATTGAATTAGGAACATAAAATATTTATGAATGTGGTTGTTAAAATATTCCTTAGTATATATCGGCTATCACTAAAGTATCGAAATGATAATGCAATGAATATTTAATGATTGAGCACCATAATTAATACTATTGCTTGTGAGTCTATCTACCTTTGAGATTCAATATCAATAATTTGAGGTTTGAGTTTTATGTGACCATGTTGATCAATCTGAGATTGAAAGGACAACTAGAATGCACTTTCAAGGGAATGAGATTATTGGAATAAAATATAAATCTTTGCATTTTGTGGATACATTTCGATAATATGTCATGACTCAGGCTTATACAGTGCATGGAATATTATATGTAAAATGTGTGAATATAACAGATGTGTTGGGTTATTATATTTGCAACTGAAGTTAGCAGCTGAAATATACATAAATGCTGGGAGCATTTGAAAATAATTGCACTCGGGTAAAATTATTGGAAAGTATGATAGAGAGATGTATCCCATTTTTTTGCTTGCAGGCAAGATTGTAGGCAAGATTTTCAGAATATCTTATGATTATAAATGAAGGTTTACATTTTAAAAAAACTCTCCAAACTATTAACTATATGGTGGGAGTAATTTCATTTGGTCACAAGTCATTTTGAAGCACTGTTGAAACTAAAAAAATGACTCAGCAACATAGAGCTATAAAAATATTATAAATATTTTGAAGTTGCTGAAAAGTTTTACGTAATAAAATTTGAATCACGTTTTTAGTATTGAGACATAGTTTTTGGGACCATTTTGGGTTGCAAATGATCACCTACATATCCCAAATGACCCCTAGACATTCTCCCATATATGGGAAATGATTTTCTTACAATATCATATGTTTTTGAGATGCAATAGCCTCAAAAACGCCCAGACATTTCCAAAAATGGCCAGTAGAATTATATTTCCACGCAAATATTTGGAGCCATTTTTTTAGGTTATATACATGCTATAAATGAATATATTAATCATAAAATGATTTTTCTTATTTTGGAGTGCCGGTGAGTTCGAAAACAACCCAGATTTGTAAGTGACAGCCAATAAATTTTGTAACAGCAAATGAAATTATATTGCCAATGGACTTGAGTGATAAGGAATTCTCAAAGGTTTATATAATTAGAAATTATTGTATGAACGTTAATTTTAAAGAAATGGGGTCTCATGGAATGCCACAAGATCAGAG
>MU225705.1:1360701-1376601 GCA_018584345.1 Thuja plicata
AACCATGAAATTATCCAACTTAAGTTTAAACTATTTGATAAACTCAAACTTAGGTCAACATGACCATTCGAGTGTAGATCCCAACTCATGTTAAACATTTCTTTTAAGGCATGTATGGGTTGGGAAAATCTAAATTTGATGCACAGGGTGGAAGTACACTGTAACATTAAATGGTATTTACTATCCTTGTTGTCACCGGACTTCAACTCTCATTTCAACTTGGCATTTGTTTTTTGATCTTTGCATTTGAATGAGGAAAAGATGAATGAAACCCTAGCATGCAGAAGCCATTCGAAAACTTCTTAGAAGAAACTTTATTTGACTGTGAGAGGAGTCCATTGTTGAACTCGAGCCTTGATATATTGAAGATCGCTGCTACTTCTTCACTGACTGTCTTTGCTTGGAACTATGAACTCAGCTCTATAATCTGTTCTTGGCTTGAAACCTAAAGATAATATTTGATGCTCAGCAAAATGTTTTCAAGCCCACCATCAACTTGGTCAATGCTATGAAATGGCACTATTATGTGTTTGTTACAAGAATATTAGGTCCTATTGCATAGCTTTCACAGATCTGTAAGTCCACTTCCTGAATATATGATGTTGTCGTGACACTTTTCCTTCTGATCTACGGGATTTTCTACTCATTGACTGTGGCTTATACATAATGGCCTACTGTTTGTGCACATATTTTCCTCTTTTGAGCATGAAGCTCAGGCATGTCATTGAATTTATACACCATACTATATGGCGCCATCCTTGGCTTGATCTTTTGACCATGGGTTCTAGCTTTAAACTGGAGTTATGCGCCACAATGCATGGTGTTGCTTTGTGTATACCATAAGAAGATCGGGCCTCTATCACCTGCCATATTACATGGCACTGTTGACTCGGGCCCTCACCACTTGGAACTCAGGGCTATTCTTCAGATCCTCTGCAGATAAGTTATCATTATCCTTTTGTTCAATGTATTTTCAAATATAAAAATGGATGCATTGTTGTAGCCGATAATAAATGGGTTCTTTCTTTGAACATGCTATTCTATCTTTCAGTCTTTGCATGAAACATAGGGTTTCAAACTTGTTATCTCTCAGCTTTGAATAAATGAGCTCGCTGTCTGGAAACAAAATCATGCACTCCATTCTTCTTTGCTGCTTCACTATTTGTACTTGAACTGTCGGTTCCTTGCTATCTATCTGCATGCCATATGCTATGGTGCTCTACATATATCTTTAATGACTTGCTATTGTATTATATGGCTATGTTGTAGCCATTTCTTTCATTGCTCTTTCTGTTACATTCATTTGATATGAGATTTGTTTCAGAGCCATCTTTGTTTATATATCCCTGTTGAACTTATAAACCCGATATTGTATGTAACATTTGCATTACAGCTGTAAATACATATTTTATGTTGTTGTGACTGTTGAAAATTGGAAATCCAGTATATAACCTTTGGGCATTGTATGAAGTTGTCATAACTATTTTTCCTTAGCTTCAAATGCCAAAATATTAAGCATAGTTTTAGAAAATAACAAGAACTCATTGACAATAAGCACTGAAAATTGATATTTCTGAAAATCTAGCTTATTTTTTAAGCTCAAGCCCATAACTGGCAGATAAATGACGTCCTCTTCACTGTACGTGAAGCTTGTGAACATTCTGATTACATACTGGCAGCATATTTCCCATTTTCATGAAATTTTTGTATTACTGTCAACTGCAACTTTATCAAATTTTGTATCCTCCTCAGCATATACTGTGATAACATAGAAATGAAGCCCCAAAATCTTGACTAAGAATTTTGAAGATGAAGAAATAATTGCTCTTTTTAGAATGGCTACATGAAAACACTTCGGTTCCAGTTTATCCCTTTTTTACATCTTCTGTTCAGCTTGCTCCTGTAGCTTTATTGATGTTGAATCTGCACTTAATATGATAAGCACAACAAGATGAAAATCTCTATTTGCTATTAATGAGGTTTGAGCACAGGCTCGTGACGCTCAAAAACAATAAAATGTAAACACTTCATTATTTTATAGTTTAATCTTGAAGCACTCTTTTGTATTCAACAAAAAATATGTTTATGATTTTAAAAATGTACTTTGAAACAGTAAGGACATATTTGTACCAGTGTTTATGCATCACCATTTGTATCTTGAACTGGAAAGTTGGCAATCATTGGCATTTTCTGTAGTATTCTTATCATAGAAACCATCTTAATATACATCTTTGACAATGACTGAAAGTGAAAACCAGTCAGCTATTATCTTGCAGTGAGTGTCAGTGTACATTTCCTTCTTTCATTCAATTTTCCAGATTGATATGCAGTATTGAAAACTTGATTGCCACAGTATGTTATTTATTTCTCATGTATCACTTAGATCCATCAGGATCTAACCAATTTTTTCCTTCCTCATGCAGATGGAAACCTAAAAGACCTAGATGCAGACGGAGACTCGGACTCATGAAGACCTAAGTGCAGAGACCTAGCAGACAACCAACTGACTCAAAGATAAGACAAGGCAATACATGGGACCCCTATTCCATACTTCAATCTTTCTTTTCAATTCTGTAATGTATTCTTAAATATTGAATTGAAATATGAAACAAGAAAGGACATTTGTATACTATATTCAGTATGAAAGTACAGTGTAATGATTATTTATGAATTTTTGGAAATTTTTGGAATGATAATCAATACTTAGAGTACAATAATGACATCTAAAAATATGAATGTAAGAACAACATGTTGATCCACATCACCTGAAAGACACTGTTTAAATGAAAGCACTATAATGCACCCTTTTTCTATTTGTCTATTATTCTGCATGATGAAAAATTTGGGTAACAATTACATTTAGGGTTCTCGCTGCATCGATGTCCCCAATAAGAGCCATTGTTGGCACCTAAAAATTCAGGCCCTTAATATGCACGGGAGTTGAACACTCAACCTCTCAAGCCACCCCTTTTTGCTACCTACCTACCCATCCCCCCTCTAACCAATTAGTCTAAGTGTTTTCTTCAAGTTATGTGTTAGAGAAAATCATATTATCTCACTTCTTTTATATATTTTCTATTAAAAAATTTTACCTGAACATATTTCATTTTCTTTAGCATTATCTTAGTTTACCCTAGATTACTAATGTGAAATATTTTAATAGGGTAAAATTATTTTGAAATATATTATTTAGTTTAATTTATTTTAAAACTATATCTTTTTTGGCATATTTTCATATTACCTTATGTTCAAAATAACATTATGGCTCTCTTGATTAATTATTTTGATATGTTATTCATTTTCAGATTTGAGAATGTTATTAATTAATATGAGCCCTAAATTAAATTTTATTAAAAATTATCTAATTTTGGGATTTGATGTGCACGAACTTTATAATATAAGCAAGTGATGATAAACTAGATAATACAAAGGATATAGCAAATGTGATGCGGGAAAATATTTTTAAACTATGCATATGATCAATTTGTATAATTATTTAGGGTTAGCTGCAGATTAGGTTTTTGTGAAAAGGTGTGACCTTTCACAGGAAACCTTTGAAACATATATAAATATTAAGTCAAATAAACCTAAAACGGTGACAATAAGATTTTTGGAGGAAAAATTCTAGAGAGAAAGGATATACTACTGCAGATATGAATCATTATGCACTAATTTTCAAATGTTAGATGAGATAAGTGTTACTCTGGTATTTATGATTACATTGTTATGTATTTTCAGTTAGTCTTTCAGATAATCCATGTATTAGAGTGCTTCACTGTGTTATATTCCCTGATTTTATAATTCAAATTTAATATATGTGGTTCGAATATCAATTGTAAGATCTGAGTGTCTTCTGTTGTTCTTGTCGGTCTCTTAATTTGAGTTAAATTTGATAATACTGATTATATTTATTAATTTGAATTTTAATTCAAGCGAAAGCCTGTGAGGTGAAGATCTTGTTTTATTGAAAGAGAGTTTTTAAATTATCTTTGATTGTATGTAGGACTGGATTTTTCTGACTCAATAACCCATATTTTTAGTAGGCACTGGTCTTATTATTTGAACATGGTCTTTTGATTCGTATTATGTATTTCTTTGATAATTTAAATCAATTTTCAAGATTTTATTAAATTGGGTTTTTTTAAGGGATAATTCAATTAGGTTTAAATTCTATATTTCAAAGAGCATCAGGATATTGTATTGTTGCCTCCAAGGATCTTTTACCACCTTGGAGGAGATTTGATTATCTGTGTATTCAGTTAAGCATTATAGAGGATTGATCAATTTGAAGTGAAATTAGGCATACCAGCCTTGGCCTAACTAAGCCAGAATTGTAGAGGTACTACTGTGTACCTGTTAGTTGGCCAAAACCAATCCTTCATTTTTGGGCACCAACATGTTGGAAGGTGATGAAAACAAAATACTTTTTCAAATCTTCTACCAATTGTTTGTAAGGAATTAGTTTTTCATCTTTTGTCTGATAATCACCATTCACTTGTTTGATAATGAGTTGAGAGTCACCATACACGTGTTACTCTATAATTTTCCATTCCATAGAAAGCTTGATTCCATTCACCAATGGTTCATATTCTCAGATGTTATTAGTGCATGGAAACATCAGTTTATACAGCTTAGGTATCTTGTAGCCTTGATGAGTGATAAATAGTACCCTGCTCTAGATCCCTATTATGTGAAAGAACCATCAACATACATCTTCCACGGATATTCGGTTAAATGCATGATTGTCCCATATGGAAATTATATAATCAAAGGTGCATCATCTTGTAATGGTGAATCAGCTATTTGATTTTCTAGGACTTGTCCTTTGATAGATCTTCTATTAGCATACTCGATATCAAATTCACTTAGTATCAAGACCCATTTTTCTAGTCTTCATGTCAATGTTGTTTTACTCAAGAGATATTTAAGAGGGACAATTTTTGTGATACGTCTAACTGTATGCGAGAGCATGTAGTGTCTCAACTTTTAGGATGCAAAAAAAACCACCAAGAAAGCTTTCTCAATGATACTATAGTTGATTTCATAAGACACCAGGGTCATGTTGATATAGTAAATCACCCTTTCCTTTTTGTTTTCATCCTCTTGTGCTAGCAATACTCCAAACAATGTAGTTGTACCTAAGATATAGAGTAGTAATGGTTTTCCATGAATAGGCACCATGAGAATAGGAGGAGTAGCCAGGTAATCTTTTAATTATTTGAAATTTATTTTACAATACTCATCCCATTTGAAAGTAACAGCTTTACATAGTATTTTTGTAAAATGTTACGCTCTATCTGCTAGTTGGGACATGAATCTCCTAATGGTCTGAAGTCTTCCTTGAAGTGTCCTTATTTGACTGATATTGTAAGTAGGTGACATTTCTATTATATCTTTTACCTTTTCTGGGTCTAGCTCAATTCCTTTAGTTGATATTATAAACCCTAAGAGTTTCCCTAATTGGACTCCAAATGCACATTTCTTTGGGTTAAGTCTTAGTTGAAACTGCTCCATTCAATCTAGTATCTTTCTCAAGTCTTCAATGTGAGTTGTTCTTATTTTTGACTTGGCTAATGTATCATCCACATAGTCCTCCATGTTCTTATGTATCATGTCATGGAATATTGTTATCATAGCTCGTTGATAGGTAGCTCCAACATTATTTAGCCCAAATGGCATGACATTCCAAAAAAAGTTCCCCCATGCGCATGTAAATGTTGTATTTTTTTGGTCCTTAGGAGAAATCTTTATTTGGTTATAACCGGAGAATCCATCCATGAGTGAATACATTTGATATCCTATTGTGAGATCTATAATCATATCAATATTTGGTAATGGGAAATCATCTTTAGGAGAAGCTTTTTTTGAGTCTGTAAAGTCTGTGCAAATCCTAATAGACTTATCTATTTTAGAAATTGGTACCACATTAGAAATTCATCCTACATAAGAGATGAATCTTATGAATCTAGCTTTTAAGAGTTTTTTCAACTCCTCTTTAACCAATAATGCCACATGTGGATGCATCTTTCTTAGTTTTTTTTTTATGGGTTTAATTCCAAGAGCTATAGATAAGTGATGCATTACTCACTCAGAATCGATCCCAGACATATCTGTGTAAGACCATGCAAAGTTAATCTTATTTTCTTTAAGGAATTTAGTAAACTGTATATTTTCTTCTTCTGATAATGATTGTGCTAGGTGAACAAATTAAGGATCTTCTGTTGTTCCCAAGTTAATTGGTTATGTTGGTTCTTTTAGGACTGAAGATATTTCTTGAAAGTGCTCAAAGATGATATCAAGAATCTCATTTTTTGGTGCCTCTGAGAGGTTTTCACCATCAGATACATCTTTTAATTTTACTATTTTAGAATCAAATACTGCCACAATGTGGTTTTCACCATCATTTCTTTGTTTCTTTTTATTTTTCAATTTGTGACTCAGAAACTTGATATCCTCCTTTATCAGGTTCATGCTCCTTGCATTGGTGGAAGAAGGATATGGTTCACAAGCATTCAAATAACAGACCAAAGCATAGCAATTGGGAAAGTACATGAGAGGAGTAGGGTCTAAATTGGTCCAATCAATAAGGTTGGGATTTACCAATGATAATGATTCAAAGTTTTGTAAAGACAACATCATGTCAGAGTCAAGACTATTAATTGACAAGACATGTTCTGTTAAGTTGTCTTCTATATCCTTTACATCATTAAGAGTCAAATCATCAGTATTAGGGTCGTTGTTAGTAATATGTGGACCTAACTCTATCGACTCATGAATTGAGATTTCTTCTTCTCCTCTCATCATATTGAAACCCATATCTTGTATCCTTTGAATATCCTCTAGACCTAGTAAAACACCAGTATGTCCATTAATAATCCTGGGCAGTGCTATCTCATCTGATTATGTGACAACAGTAGTGTTAGGGGAATGTTAGAACCTTCTCATCTCTCTAATAGAGGTGAAAATTTATGAATTACATCTACCTCAATGTCCATGGTAGCATCATACATGTGATCCGATTCATAATCATGTGAGTCTGTGATTTTGTCATTAGATCTGTTTAAGAACTCAGCAATAGTTACCTGATGTACCCTATTAGCCATTTGTAGATCAAAGTGTGGTAAATCTAGGTAATATGAAATTGTCACCAATTTCCCCTAGTTAGGATGTACATCTTGTTTTTGGGGTATTTCTTCATGAGTTTCTTCTGGCTTTTGGATTTCTGGAGAGTCTTCTTCTTCTTCCACTACTTCTTGGACAACAGTTTGTGACAACAAAGTAACATGATGCTCTAGTTGTCCTACAAAAGTAGGTACATATCTTTCTCCTTGATATTCAGGATCCTCAGTACTAATGTGTAGTAATATTTCATATGTCCAAGGTATGAGCTCTATTTCTTCTTCTTCATCATCATTTCCTTCATCAAAGATTGGACGATATCTTGAGGTAGGGTGTTTTGAATTGTTTATTGAAACATAAACCTGTTTTGTCTTTGGTGCCTCTAAATTCCATGTGTATAGGCTCAATGAGTCCTTTTCCTTTATCTCCTAAAGGTCCCTTCCCTTTGTATCCCATTTGTTTAAGAAGGTAATATCCTTTTCCATACTTTTCGGGAGATATCTCAACATATTTTACCTCATTTTCTCTTTGTTCCTCTTTATAGAGCCAAGCCAAGACTGCTTTATCTTCTTTTTCATCCTCTTGAGAAGTAGAAGATCTAACCATTCTAGTTGTTTTGTGAATCTCTTGTTCCTTTGATGCAATAGTTGTGAAAGATTGGGAGGGTTTCCCATCAGATATTGGTGATACAGGAATGTTAGCTAATGATGGCGTCATGTCTAGTTTGTATTCCCCCATGCTAGTTTCTTCAAGTTTTAGTGTTTTTCTAAAGCTTCTCATCACCATGTCTTTAGAGGTTTAAGGTGGGAATTATTTTGGTACTTCCTTATTATGAGAAACCATACGGTCTTCTTTAACATTGTTGCAAGTGTAGCTTGAATCTACAAGAATTGTCAATTCCACCCCATTGTGTGGGAATTTGATGCATTAATGGTAAGTAGATGGTACTTCTTGCTTTTAATGTATCCAAGTTATCCCTAGTAATATTTTATAGGCCAATGGTAGATCAAGCACTTGACAAATCATATTGCATTCAATTGGTCCTATTCTAATTGGTAAAACAATGAGCCCTTTGGATGATCTTTCTTCTTCATCGTAAGCCTTAATGGTTATCTTGCTTCTTGAATCAATTGTTTGTTCTAAAAGACCCAATTTATTGATTAGAGTGAGAGTAAATATATTCAACCTTGCATCTCCATCTATCAATAGCCATTTTACATGGGATTTATGGATCAAGACTTCAATGTGGAGGGGTTGGTTATGTGGGTCAGTCAAGGATTTGTCATCTTCTTCAGAAAAGGAGAGGTAATGTGGAGCTGATATGTGATTGACCATTGCCTGGGACTTGTCTACATCTATGTCTTTTGGAACATTTGTGTAATGTAGGGCTTCTTAAAGAACTTACCTCTACACTGAAGGGATCTTCAATAAATCAAATGTAGAAATTTTATCTGAGGGGTGTATCAACAGGTTTACAATCCTCCATTCCAAAATTCTTCAACATTTCCTTAAGGTACTTGGTCTGAGATATAAATATGCCATTTTTACTTTAATTAATTTTCAAACCAAGAAAAAATTTCATCACACCAATCATTGACATCTGAAACTCATTCTCTATTTCTTTAGAAAACTTCTTACTCATTTTATCATTGCCTCCAAAAATGATATCATCAACAAAAAATTCTATAATTAAGATTCCATCTTCATCAGTTCTTAAATACAAATTACTATCTGCATTACCTTTTCTGAAACCAAGATGAAGTAGATGTTTATCCATTCTTGCATACCATGCCCTCGATGCTTGTTTTAGTCCATACATTTCCTTCTTTAGTGTGTAAACCATGTTTTCATCATCTATCAAAGGAAAACCATTAGGTTTCTTAATGTACACTTCTTCTTCTAGATCACCATTCAA
This sequence comes from Thuja plicata, assembly GCA_018584345.1. Lineage (NCBI taxonomy): Eukaryota > Viridiplantae > Streptophyta > Pinopsida > Cupressales > Cupressaceae > Thuja > Thuja plicata. Next base: position 1,369,736 of record MU225705.1, read on the forward strand.
GAATGTTGATTTCACATCCATCTAATACACTTTGAAGTCTTTATGTGCAACAAAAGCAAGGAACAGTCTCACAGCTTCCAGTCTAGCAATAGGTGCAAATGTTTCCTTGTAGTCTATGCCTACTTGTTGTGAGTAGCCTGTACATACTAGTCTAGCCTTGTTTCTTACTACTATGCTTTCCTCATCCAATTTTTTTATGAAAACCCACTTAGTGCCAATCACATTCTTATTCTTAGGTCTTGGAACCAACTCCCAAGTATTGTTCTTCTTTATCTGTTCTAGTTCTTCTTCCATGGCTTTAGTCCAATATTCATCTTTACATGCTTCATTAGTAGTCTTGGGTTCAACTTGAGAAATCAAGAAGATATCATCTCTAACTTTAGATCTAGTCATCATGCCCTTGCTTGTATCACCAATAATTTGATCTTCAGGATGGTTTTTCTTAACATACCTTGGAGTCTATAATGTCTCAGTAGCTTCTACCTATTCTTCTTCTTCAATCTCATTCTTGATCATCAAGGGTCCTTCAGGTTCAACAACAACTTCTCTTGATTCTGTAATCTGACCAAAATCATACATTCTTTCCTGAATTTGAAATTACTCATCTATCCTCACATTGGCACTTTCAATTAGTTTCCTTAGTCTCAGATTGAAAAATTTATATGCTTTACTTTTAGTGGAATAACCAAGAAAAATTCCTTCATCACTTCTAGCATCAAACTTTCCTATCTCATCGTCTCTTTTGATATAACATTTACTACCAAATATTCTAAAATATTTCATAGTCGGTGTATGATAAAACCATAATTCATAAGGAGTTTTATTTGTACCTTCTCTATTCTGAATTCTGTTTAATATGTACACAATAGTGCCAACTGCTTCTCTCCAATGAACATGTGATACATTTCCTTCCAGCAACATAGTCCTAACAACATCTAGTATAGTTATATTTCTTCGCTCTTCTATACCATTATGTTGTGGAGTTATAGGAGCTGAAGTCAATCTATGTATTCCATTTTGTTCACAATATGTATTAAATAGTTCTGATGTAAACTCTCCTCCTCTGTCTGATCTCAAACATTACATCTTTAAACTATATTCATCTCAAATTTTGCCTCGAATATTTTGAATTTGTCAAATGCCTCATATTTCTCTCTCAGGTATGTAACCCACATCATCCTAGAAAATTCATCAACAAAAAATATTAAATTCTTTTCACCATAGTATGATCTTGTTCTTGTAGGACCACACAGATCTGTATGCACTAGATCCAACTTTCCTTTTGATGAATAGGCTTTTCTCTTGAAGGTGCTTCTATTCTGTTTCCCAATAACACATTCTCTACACATAGTGTTAGATGGCTTAACAATTCTAGGTATATCTCTTACTACATTTTTCATACTTTCCTTCACAATGTTGTCAAAATTAACATGACAAAATCTTTTGTGCCATAACTAGCTGTCATAAACCTTTGCAATAAAACAAGAAGCTTCAGATGTGTTTTGTTCAAATACATTACCTCTGGATTTACTACCAGATGCTATCAAGTCTCCTATTTTTCTCTTGATAGTACACTTTCCATTTATGAAGTTCAGTTGATAACCCTTGTCCACTAGCTGTCCAACACTCAATAGATTGTACTTAAGTCCATCAACACGTAATACATTGTTAGTGTTAGTCTTTCCATCCAAAGAAATAGATCCAACTCTAATAATAAGTTTAGGATTATTGTCACCAAATCTAACAACACCACCATCACATTTCTTCAAGCTCACAGACTTATTCATATCTCCATTCATATGATGTAAACAACCACTATCTATGACCCATTCAGATTTATTTTCAACTTGAGATACTAATGCTTTTTCCTCATGCATAGGTGAATCATCTTTTATAGAAATGAATCCAATTTCATCAAAGTTATCATCCTCATCATCAGATATTCCTTCACTAGCATAATAACATTCCTTATCCTTTGAGAACTTAGACTTGAAAAACTTAGGTTTGTGCTTTGAAGTTCCTATAGGACATCTAGATGCAAAATGACTGATCTTGTTACATGAAAAACATTTCAAAGGTAATTTTCCCTCAAACTTACCCTTACCTCTCTTTTCTCTTCTAGCAATCATTGCAAAAATTTCATCTATCTTTCTTTCTTCTTCCTGTATCTGTTCCCATTCATCAAAATAGGCTCCAAGTTCTTCTTTTAGATCACTACTGCTTGTGCTTGCATTTCCAGATAAGGTCTTCTTGTTCATGTACATAGTTGCCTTGAATACTGACTTTACTTTTGGTAATGTATCTCCCAATTCTGCGGCCTCAAATATAGTTAGTTTGCCTATCAACATCTCTCTTGTGAAGTTTGGTGTCAAAGGTATGATCTCCTCTATAGCATGTACTTTGGTTCTATATGCAAGTGTCAAAGATCTGAGAATCTTTTCAATTACTTCTTCCTCACAGTAAGTACCTCCAGAATTCCTAATACTAGTAACTACCTTGGTAATTCTCTATGCATATGCTCTGATATTTTCATCTTCTCTCATCTTTAGTGATTCCATCTTTGTTTTCTAGTTCTGCAACTTTGCTTGCTTTGTAAACTTGTGTCCAACATACAATGCCTCCAGTCTTGTCTAGATCTCATGTGCAGAGTCCAATTCCTTCACTTTAGTGAATTCTCCTTCTAATAGTGTGCTAATCAGAGATTCCCTTGCAACCATATTTTATGAAAATATCTCCTTTTCATCTTCAGTAGTCGTGTCCAACTCATCTTCAGTTGCTACTGCTACATTCTTCTTTGTGATCATCCAGTAGTCAATTCCTAGACATAGAAAATGTGTTCTCATCTTGTTCTGCCAACTGTCAAATTTTTCAGGATCAAACTTGAGACTATCCTTCCTGTAGTAATTCATCACCAGGAGCACCTCAATCTGTTAAAATTTCTCTCTAAGGACTAGTAGCTTTGATACAAATTGTTAGGAGTAACAGTCCATAAGTCAACTGATAGGGGGGTGAATAAGTTGTGCTATAGATTTTTAAAATTTATACTTTATAAACCAAATCTAAAAATGTAAATGATAACACAAAAATACACAACACCAAAACATAATATTTATCATCGAGGAAACCCTGTTAAAGGTAAAACCCCAATGGGAATTAACTCTGACAAATAATTTATTGAGAGTATAGTATCCTTGTTAAAAGATATTAACCCTATTAGGAGCTTGTTACAACATTACAGTACATAGTCCCTGTTAGGTGACAGACCCTATTAGGAGTCAAAGGAAATAGTAGGCTCACTACCAAGGTACACTGCCCAAAGAAGGTTAAAGAAACTCTCAACGATTTACAATCTGTACAAGTGTATAAAAAAAATACACAATCAGAGAACTATCTGCTAGCAACTATCTTTGCTTGATTAGTTCCAGTGAAGTATCAACTCTTCTTGCATCTAGTAGTCAACAAGCATTGCAGATTTCACACATTCCTTCTCTTCTTTTCTCTATCACACTTCTCCACAAGAATATATCTTCCATATATACTCTTACACAATAGCTTATGAGGTTGGCAAATTAAGCTTTCCTAATACATAATTAATTAGGTTGGCCAATTAAGGATTTCCATCATACAAATAATTACATAGCCCCTTGCTAAGATACACATAGTATCTAAGACAAGTATGCTCATAGTTATAACACCAGATAAGTCTCTGCAAGTATCTGCAAGTATAATGCAAGTCTCTACCAGATTTACTCATAGTTCTAACACCAGAGAAGACAACTGAGAGGGGGGGGGTTAATCAATTATGATATAAATTTTTAAACTTTATACTTTATAAACCAAATCTACAAATTTAAATGATAACACAATAATAGACAACACCAAAACACAATATTTTTTTTCAAGGAAACCCTATTAAAGGTAAAACCTCGATGGGAATTAACACCCACAAATAATGTACTGAGAGTATAGTATCCCTGTTAAAAGATATTAGCCCTATTAGGAGCTTGTTACAACATTATAATACACAGTCCTTGTTAGGAGACAGACCCTGTTAGGAGTCAAAGGAGATAGTAGGCACACAACTCAAAGAAGGTTAAAGCCACCCTCAAGGATTTACAATCCGCACAAGTGTATAAAGAAAATACACAATCATTGAACTATCTGCCAGCAACTATCTTTTCTTGATTAGTTCCAATGAAGTATCAACTCTACTTGCATCTAGCAGTCAACAAGCATTGTAGCTTTCACACATTCCTTCTCTTCTTTTCTCTGTCACAGTTCTCCATAAGAATATATCTTCCATATATTCTCTTACACAATAGCTTATTAGGTCGGCCAATTAAGCTTTCCTAATACATAATTAATTAGGTTGGCCAATTAAAGATTTCCATCATACAAATAATTACATATCCCCTTGCTAAGATACACACAGTATCTAAGACAAGTATACAATATTTAAAATTCATTACATATACTTCCAAATCTGCAATTCATGCTCACAATTAATTCAACATGCTACATGTCTGAAGTCGGCTAGGAAATAGGACTTCTCCATAGTACACACTACAACTGACATCATCTATCTTCAATAAAAAATTGAACACAACCCATTACTCTAACATATGTTGGTTGTTCATCAATAATCTCACAAGTTTTGAAATATCTCCATCAGAAAGATATACCTGAAACACCGAGACCTGCTCTGTCTAGAATGACAGTTGCAGTCCAGAAAACCAGTCTTCACCAAATGAACTCTAACATCTATAGAATGTAACATAAAGTCAAGTGACCTTAGGAGTAAGGTTAAGACACATCCTTCTACATAAATCCAACTTTGATCCTTTTGAATAATCTGAATAGTATCCGTACACTCATTCCAGTTAAGTAGTCAATCTGTCTTCTCCATAGAAATATATGTTGACATCAGTGACAAAAGATGAATATCAACAACATGATCAGTAACCAAAATTGATATCATCGAACAATCTCCCGCTTTGGCATTGATGGCAATATATGGGAAAATCCATATGCATCAACCCAAAAGTACTCTCTCTCAATACAATATTCTCAATATCCTCAACATAAATTTCCCCAAAATAGTAGGGATTTTCTAATAGATTCCTTCCCCCTTTGGCAACAATGGAAAAGGGTGCCATAGTTCACTTGTAGTCTCCTCTAAGATGTAGATTTTTCAAATCTTCATGTCCAATCAGCTAGGTGCAAGATCACCTAAATGTACTCCAGTATTTTATGTGATCACTCTCCCTAAGGAGTAGATCCATACATTAAGTCAAGAGAATGATATAGCTTTGAGATCCACTGGACTGATGCACATCTGCATCATTTTGTTTTCACTGGGAGGGGCCATCACCCCAATCATGCCTCTAAGATATTCAAAAGCATATTTTGGAAAATGTTTGGTAAATATGTATTCTATCTATTCCTTTGTGCTAATATACTCCAGTTTTATCTCTCTATCTGCTACCTTCTCCCTTAAGAAATGATACTTGATGGAAATGTGTTTAGTCTTTGAATGCACTACAGGATTCTTTGACATATTCACTGTGCTGGTGTTATCATAATGGATAACCATAGGTTCTTTGAAAATTATTCCGATGTCCTTCAGCATTTGTATCATCCAAACAACTTGTGTTTAGTTTTTTGCAGCAACAACATACTATGACTCAGTAGTAGATTGAGAAATACAATTATGCTTCTTGCTCAACCAAGAAACCAGCCTTTTTCCAAGGAAAAATTCTCTACCACTTGTGCTCTTCTTGTCATCTACATTACCTTCCCAGCCAACATTAGTAAAAGCCTACAATGTAAAATCATCATATTTTTCATATCATAATCCATACTTTAATGTTCCTTTCAGATATCTGAAAATTATTTTCAGATCAGCAAAGTGTGTCTCTTTAGAATCTACCTGATATCTAGCCACAATTCTAACTGTATTGGTAATATGTGGTCTAGTGTGTGTCAAATATTGTAGACCTCCAATCATTGACCTGTACTTAGTCTGCCCAACACTCTGAGTCTCATCACTTTTAGTTAGTTTGTTCCCTGTTACCATGGGTGTACCAACAGGTTTACAATCTTCCATTCCAAACTTCTTCAACATTTCCTTAAGGTACTTGGTCTGAGATATAAATATGTCATTTTTACTTTGATTAATTTGCAAACCAAGAAAAAATTTCATCACACCAATCATTGACATCTCAAACTCATTCTCTATTTCCTTAGAAAACTTCTTACTCATTTTATCATTGCCTCCAAAAAAGATATCATCAACAAAAAATTCTATAATTAAGATTCCATCCTCATCTATTCTTAAATACAAATTATTGTGTGCATTGCCTTTTCTGAAACCAAGATGAAGTAGATGTTTATCCAGTCTTGCATACCATGCCCTCGATACTTGTTTCAGTCCATACATTGCCTTCTTCAGTGTGTAAACCATATTTTCATCATCTGTCAAAGGAAAACCATTAGGTTTCTTAATGTACACTTCTTCTTCTAGATCACCATTCAAGAATGCTGATTTCATATCCATCTGATACACTTTCAAGTCTTTATGTGCAACAAAAGCAAGGAACAGTCTCACAGCTTCCATTCTAGCAATAGGTGCAAATGTTTCTTTGTAGTCTATGCCTTCTTATTGTGAGTAGCCTTTACATACTAGTCTAGCCTTGTTTCTTACTACTGTGCCTTCCTCATCCAATTTTTTTATGAAAAACCACTTAGTGCCAATCACATTCTTATTCTTAGGTCTTGGAACCAACTCCCAAGTATTGTTCTTCTTTATCTGTTCTAGTTCTTCTTCCATGGATTTAGTCCAAGATTCATCTTTACATGCTTCATTA
>MU225705.1:1376688-1391194 GCA_018584345.1 Thuja plicata
TTTTTCTTGACATACCTTGGAGTCTTTAATGTCTCAGTAGCTTCTACCTGTTCTTCTTCTTCAATCTCATTCTCGATCATCAAGGGTCCTTCAGGTTCAACAACAACTTCTCTTGATTCTATAATCTAACCACAATCATACATTCTTTCCTAAATTTGAAATTTCTCATCTATCCTCACATTGGCGCTTTCAATTAGTTTCCTTAGTCTCAGATTGAAAAATTTATATGCTTTACTTTTAGTGGAATAACCAAGAAAAATTCCTTCATCACTTCTAACATCAAACTTTCCTATCTCATCATCTCTTTTGATATAACATTTACTACCAAATATTCTAAAATATTTCAAAGTTGGTGTATGATAAAACCATAATTCATAAGGTGTTTTATTTGTACCTTCTCTATTCTGAATTCTATTTAATATGTACACAATAGTGCCAACTGCTTCTCTCCAATGAACATGTGATACATTTCCTTCCAAAAACATAGTCCTAACAACATCTAGTATAGTTATGTTTCTTCACTCTGCTATCCCATTATGTTGTGGAGTTATAAGATTTGAAGTCTATCTATGTATTCCATTTTTTTCACAATATATATTAAACAGTTCTTATGTAAACTCTCCTCCTCTGTCTGATCTCAAACATTTCATCTTTAAACTAGATTTATCTCAACTTTTGCCTTGAATATTTTGAATTTGTCAAATGCCTCATATTTCTCTCTTAGGTATGTAACCTACATCATTCTAGAAAATTCATCAACAAAAAGTATAAAATACCTTTCACCATAGTATGATCTTGTTCGTGTAGGACCACACAGATTTGTATGCACCAGATCCAACATTTTTTTTGATGAATAGGCTTTTCTCTTGAAGGTGCTTCTAGTCTGTTTCCCAATAACACATTCTCTACACATATTTTTAGATAGCTTAACAATTCTCGATATATCTCTGACTACATTTTTCATACTTGCCTTCACAATGTTGTCAAAATCAACATGAAAAAATATTTTGTGCCATAACCAGCTGTCATAAACCTTTGCAATAAAACAAGAAGCTTCAGATGTGTTTTTTTCAAATATATTACCTCTGGATTTAGTACTAGATGTTATCAAGTCTCCTATTTTTCTCTTGATAGTACACTTTCTGTTTATGAAGTTCAGTTGATAACCCTTGTCCACTAGCTGTCCAACACTCAACAAATTGTGCTTAAGTCCATCAACAAGTAATACATTGTTAGTGTTAGTCTTTCCATCCAAAGAAATAGATCCAACTCTAATAATGAGTTTAGGAGTATTGTCACCAAATCTGACAACACCACCATGACATTTCTTCAAGCTAACACACTTATTCATATCTCCATTCATATGTTGTAAACAACCACTATCTATGATCCGTTCAGATTTCTTTTCAACTTGAGATACTAATGCTTTTTCCTCATGCTTAGGTGAATCATATTTTATAGAAATGAATCCAATTTCATTAAAGTTATCATCCTCATCATCAGATATTCCTTCACTAGCATAATAACATTCCTTATTCTTTGAGAACTTAGACTTGGAAAACTTAGGTTTGTGCTTTGAAGTTCTTGTAGAACATCTAGATGCAAAATGACTGATCTTGTTACATGAAAAACATTTCAAAGGTAATTTTACCTCAAACTTACCCTTACCTGTCTTTTTTCTTCTAGAAATCACTAAAAAAATTTCATCTAACTTTCTTTCTTCTTCCTGTATCTGTTCCCATTCATTAGCATAGGCTCCAAGTTCTTCTTTTAGATCACTACTACTTGTGCTTGCATTTCCAGATAAAGTCTTCTTGTTCTTGTGCATAGTTGCCTTGAATACTGACTTTACTTTTGGTAGTGTATCTTCCAATTCTGTGGCCTCAAATATAGTTAGTTTTCCTATCAACATCTCTCTTATGAATTTTGGTGTCAAAGGTATGATCTCCTCTATAGCATGTACTTTGGTTCTATATGGAAGTGTCAAAGATCTGAGAATCTTTGTAATTACTTCTTCCTCACTGTAAGTACCTCTAGAATTCCTAATACTAGTAACTACCTTGGTAATTCTCTATGCATATGCTCTGATATTATCATCTTCTCTCATCTTCAGTGATTCCATCTTTGTTTTCCAGTTCTACAACTTTGCTTTCTTTGTAAACTTGTCTCCAACATACAATGCCTCCAGTCTTGTCTAGATCTCATGTGCAGAGTCCAAGTCCTTCACTTTAGTCAATTCTCCTTCTAATAGTGTGCTAATCAGAGATTCCCTTACAACCATATTTTATGAAAATAGCTCCTTTTCATCTTCAGTAGCTGTGTCCAGCTCATCTTCAGTTGCTACTGCTACATTCTTCTTTGTGATCATCCAGTAGTCAATTCCTAGACATAGAAAATGTGTTCTCATCTTGTTCTACCAACTGTCAATGTTTTCAGGATCAAACTTGGGACTATCCTTCCTGTAGTAATTCATCTTCAGGATCACCTCAAGCCATTAAAATTTCTCTCTGAGGACTAGTACCTTTGATATGAATTTTTAGGAATAACAGTCCACAAGTCAACTGATAGGGGGGTGAATCAGTTGTGATATAGATTTTTAAAATTTATACTTTATAAACCAAATCTAAAAATGTAAATGATAACACAAAAATATACAACACCAAAAAACAATATTTTTCGTCGAGGAAACCCTGTTAAAGTTAAAACCCCAATGGGAATTAACTCCGACAAATAATTTATTGAGAGTATAGTATCCCTGTTAAAAGATATTAACCCTGTTAGGATCTTGTTACAACATTATAGTACACAGTCCCTATTAGGAGACAGACCCTATTAGGAGTCAAAGGAAATAGTAGGCTCACTGCCAAGGCACACTACCCAAAGAAGGTTAAAGCCACCCTCAAGGATTTTCAATCCGTACAAGTGTATAAAGAAAATACACAATCAGAGAACTATCTGCTAGAAACTATCTTTGCTTGATTAGTTCCAGTGAAGTATCAACTCTGCTTGCATCCAGTAGTCAACAAGCTTTTCATCTTTCACACATTCCTTCTCTTCTTTTCTCTATCACACTTCACAAGAATATATCTTCCATATATACTCTTACACAATAGCTTATTAGGTCGGCGAATTAAGATTTCCTAATACGTATTTAATTAGGTTGGCCAATTAAGGCTTTCCATCATACAAATAATTACATAGCCCCTTGCTAAGATACACAGAGTATCTAAGACAAGTATACAAAATTTAAAATTCATTACATATACTTCTAGATCCACAATTCATGCTCACAATTAATTCCACATGCTACATGTCTGAAGTCGGCCAGGAAATATGTCTTCTCGAGAGTACATGCCACAAATGACATCATCAGTCTTAAATCAAAAATAAAACACAACACATTACTCTAACATATGTTGGCTATCCATTAGTAAGCTCACAAGTTCTGAAATATCTCCATCTAGAAAGATATACCCAAAACACCGAGACCTACTCTGTCTAGAACCATAGTTGCAATCTAGAAAATAGTCTTCACCAAATGAACTGTAACATCCACAGAATGTAACATAAAGTCAAGCGACCTTAGGAGTAAGGTCAAGACACATCCTTCTGCATAAATCAAACTTTGATCCTTCTGAATCATCCGTACAGTGTTCGTACACTCATTCTAGTTAAGTAGTTAGTCAATCTTCTCCATAGAAATATATGTTGACATCAGTGAGAAAACATGAATATCAACAGCATGATCAGTAACCAAAACTAATATCATCCAACAGTTCAAAATTGCCCTTTTTTTCTCTATTTGGCTAATTTTTAGGATTCTCTCTTAGAACAAGATCTCCCACTTGAAATTGTCATGGTTTTACTTTCTTGTTGTACCCTTTTGATATTATTTTCTGGTACACTTTGAGATGATCTAACACTTGTTGTCTGCGCTCATGTAGTAGTTCTAATGCATGAACCCTATCAATGTGGTATTTTTCATCTGTAACAAGACCTTTGAGAGATACTCGCAAAGATGAAATTTCTATTTCAATGGGTAGCACTACTTCTGCGCCATAGACTAGAGAACATGGTGTGGCTCCAGTTGGTGTTTAGATAGTTGTTCTATAGGCCCATAGTGTCAGATTTAGTTGCAAATGCCAGTCTCTGCCAGACCTACTCATAGTTGTATGTAAGATTTTTATAATGTTTTTGTTTGAAGCCTTAGCTTGTCCATTACCTTGAGGATAATAGATTGAATAAGAATGCTGAGTGATATGACATTGTGTACAAAGGTCCTTGATATCTTGGTTTTTGAACTAACCCCCATTGTTTGTTACAATAGAAGAGGGTATCTAATACCTATAAATGATGTAGTTCAAGATAAACATAGCAACTTGTTTGCCAGTGGCTTTGATCAATGGTGTTGCCTCGACCCACTTAGTGAAATACTCAGTGGCCATAATGATGTACTTATGTCTACTTCAAGAATTAGGATAAATCTATCCAAAAAGATCAAAGGCCCATTGCTGAAATTACCAATGTGTTATAAAAGGTATGAGTTCCCTGGTTGGAGCATGGATAAGGTTTCCATGTGTTTGACATTTGTGTCATGTTTTAGAAAAATGCACGATATCTTTTTTCATTGTAGACCAATAGTATCCAACTCTTAAAAAAAATTTATCTAGTGAAAAGCCATTCGAGTGTGATCCACATACACCTTTGTAAACCTCTTTCAATGTGCAGTTAGACTCTTCTTGTTCTAAACACCTAAGAAGCATTTTGTCAAGTCCTCGTCTATATAAGTTAGTAGTAATGAGGACATAATGCAACATTGTCCTAATTAAAGCTCATTTTTCATTCCTAGATAAGTTATTAGGTAGGGTTTGATCAGTAAGATAGAAATTATTTTGGCATATCAGGATTGATATTAGGCATTTAAGGCATAAATCACTTGGGATTCACGTGTGTCAAGGTTGGAAAGGATAGTTCTTCCACTAAGAAGTCATAGCAGAATTGGTGTTCTTCCAGTTGTAACATGGATGCTAGTGTAGCCATAGCATCTATAGCTTTGTTTTCCATTCTTGGAATTTGTTGTGTTGGCACCTGAAAATTCAGGCCCTCAATATGCAAAATATCAGGGAAGTATAATATTTATTTTCATTTTAATATTATTTGCATATTTTATAAAAATTTAACAATTAAAAAGGCCTCAATATTTGTCATTATTCTATTTTTCATAATTATGGGTAAAATTTTTATATTATATTTTAATGGATTAAATGCATAATTATTTTTGAAATAAAAATAAATTAAAAATGAATAATAGGTATATAGGGTAAAAGGGTGGTGATCGGGAGTTGAACACTCGACCTCTCAAGCCACCCCTTTTTCCTACCTACCTACCCATCCCCCTCTAACTAATTAGTCTAAGTGTTTTCTTCGAGTTATGTGTTAGAGAAAATCATATTATCTCACTTCTTATATATATTTGCTATTAAAAATTTTTACATGAATATATTTCCTTTTCTTTTGCATTATCTTAGTTTACCCTAGATTACTAATGTGAAATATTTTAATAGGGTAAAATTATTTTGAAACATATTATTTGGTTTAATTTATTTTAAAACTATAACATTTTTGGCATATTTAAATAAAATATTTTCATATTACCTTATGTTCAAAATAGCATTATGGCTCTCTTGATTAATTATTTTGATATGTTATTAATTATGCGATTTGAGAACGTTATTAATTAATATGAGCCATAAATTAAATTTTATTAAAAAATATCTAATTTTGGGATTTGATGTGTAGGAACTTTATAATATAAGCAGGTGATGATAAACCAAATAATGCAAAGGATATAACAAATGTGATGTGGGAAAAGATTTTTAAAGCATACATATGATCAATTTGTATAATTATTTAGGGTTAGTTGGAGATTAAGTTTTTGTGAAAAGGTATGACCTTTCATAGGAAACCTTTGAAACGTATATAAATATTAAGTCAAATAAACCTAAAACGATGACAATAAGATTTTTAGAGGAAAAATTTGAGAGAGAAAGGTTATACTACTGCGGATATGAATCAATCGCACTAATTTTCAAATGTCAGATGAGATAAGTGTTACACTATTGTTTATGATTATATTGTTATGTATTTTCAGTTAGTTTTTCAGATACTCTGTGTATTAGAGTGCTTCAATGTGTTATATTCCTTGATTTTATAATTCAAATTTAATATATGTGGTTCGAATATCAACTGTAAGATCTGAGTGTCTTTTGTTTTTCTTGTCGATCTCTTAATTTGAGTTAAATTTGATAAAAATGATTATATTTATTAATTTGAATTATAATTCAAGAAGAAGCCTGTGAGGTGATGATCTTGTTTTATTGAAATCAAGATTGTAAAATTGTCTTTGATTGTACGTAGGACTGGACTTTTTTGACTCTATAACCCATATTTTTAGTAGGCACTAGTCTTATTATTTGAACATGGTCTTTTGATTCGTATTATGTAGTTCTTTGATAATTTAAATCAATTTTCAAGATTTTATTAAATTAGGGATTTTTAAGGGATAATTCAATTAGGTTTAAATTGTGTATTTCAAAGAGCATCAGGATATTGTATTGTTGCCTCTGAGGACCTTTCACCACCTTGGAGGAGATTTTATTATCTGTGTATTAAGTTAAGCATCATAGAGGGTTGATCAATTTGAAGTGAAATCAGGCATACCATCCTTGGCCTAACTAAGCGAGAATTCCAAAGGTACTAGTGTGTACTTGTCAGTTGGCCAAAATTGATCCTTCATTTTTGGGCACCAACAAATTGGCGACTCTGCTGTGGAGTTGTTTTATAGAAATTTTAGAATTTCTGGTTGACATTTTGAAAGCTTTCATATTGAGGTTTGAAGCAAGAAAGAAGTGATAATTTTCCTCAAGACATTTGAGGTGGCGACTCTGTACAAGATTTTTAGGACGTATTTTTCCTTCTTATAAGAAGGTGGCAACTCTATTTATTGAAATATTTTGTTTAATGACTCCACTGAGGGAGAACGTCCAGAAAGGAGATGAAACTTCATTTCATTGTTAGTGATAACAAATTTATTACATGATGTTTCAAAAGTTCTTCAGAAACATTTTGATTACAATAGGATTTAAGCATTTAGATCTAAGAAGGTTTCAATATAGAGGTGATGAGGTATTTTCAATGCTTTCAAAGGAAGTGTCTTATTTTTATGGAGATTATGGTGAATCAGCTATTGATCATTTGGATTATTTTTATATGCTCCTTTACAAGTATGGCATTGATACAGAGAGTGATTTCATGAGACTGTTTGCTATCTCCTTGAAAGAATATGCAAGAAATGCTTATGAATCACTACCTGAAAAGAGTATTTCATCTTGGGAAGAATTTTAACAATGGTTCTTATATGAGTTTAATAATACAAGTGAAGAAAAAATTCAAAATTACACTATGGAAACAAAATCTTACATGTCTTTCTTAGATGCATTTTTCAATGTAGAAAGACAAGAGGTTGAGTCTGTAGCCCATTTGTTCATAAGGATGATGGGTTTCTATTTGGAGATACCATCAGATATCATGCCTTCAAGTAGGGAATTTTGAAGAAAACATTATGATTTGGGAGTTTCTATAGATGACCTTGATTTGAGGCTCCTTTTTCAGAAAGTAAACGAATATAATGGATGCAACATGAAATATAAAAGAGATGAGGCTCCAAATTCTAATGAAGAGGAAAGTGTGAATCAGATGGAAGAATATTCCCTCTAAGTTGATATTTGTGTGGAATTGGATATAAAATGTCATGATCAAGAAGAAAGTATTCTTAGTGTAGAAGAGATTTTAGATTTATTAGATCTTGAATATCAGAAATATGTAAACAAAAATGATCTAGAATTTTTCCTAATTCACTATAATAGAAAGGCTGATAAATCAACATGTTTTGATAAAATAAATAAATCTCATGAGAGTGAAACATTTAATTGTAAAAATGGAAATGTTTTGATTAATAGTTTTGAAAGTATACCAAATTTCTTGAAAAATGATGAAGAAATATTTTCAGAATGTGGACCATTGTTTAATCCGCTGAGAGGGGATCAAGCAAAATCATGTATGTTATATGAGCAGGAGGATATTTACAAGATCACTTTGATATTTGTCCAATGGATCATGATTTTTAGGAAAATGTATTCGACCAAGGTATGCATGAATTATCTATGTTTATAAATCCTTTGTTTGAAAAGGAAAGAGATGTAGTTATAAATTTTTTTTCAGAAGTACTATATAGTGAAGATATTGCAGAAAATGAAATAAAATGTGAATAACCAAATGGATTATTATTTAAAAATATTCTAGAAGGTGATACATGTCAAAAAGCACTATATGAAAGAACATGAGAAGGTAATGCATTTAAGGATGACTTAAGATTTTCAAATC
Organism: Thuja plicata; assembly: GCA_018584345.1. Classification (NCBI taxonomy): domain Eukaryota; kingdom Viridiplantae; phylum Streptophyta; class Pinopsida; order Cupressales; family Cupressaceae; genus Thuja; species Thuja plicata. The sequence continues at coordinate 1,385,131 of MU225705.1, forward strand.
AAATACGTAAGGAAAGTAAAAAAATAATATATGATGATATGGTTGAGAAGAAAAGATTAGTATTTTAGAAAAATCACACTAGAAATAAATTTCATTTTAAGATATTTTGGGAACTTAGTGCAAATGACAAAAAATTAGTGGAGAATGTGGTTCTTCAAGACGTAATTATTTTGAAGGGGAAGTTTTTGGATTTACATAAGAATATTGCATTTTTAGAAAGGATGCTATACAGTGAAAAAGATATTCAGATTTATGACATTTAAAATTTCTATGAAAATTACATTTGGATGAAATTTGAATACAACAGAAATATGAATAATGGAAAAGAAAAATATGGTGCCTCCAAAAGATACATGTTACATGACCAGAATCAGATTTTTGACAGAGCTAAAAGTTTCAAGTATTAGGGCAGGTAAGTATGTTTTTTACCATGTTTTTTTCTCTATATTTATGTTATGTTCTATATGTTTTTTTCTTTTTATTTGATGTCATATTAATAGATTGTAGTCCCTCAATTTATATTGATTGGATTTATTTATCATTTCACTATATGTAGCCACAAAATTTCCTAACTAATTGTTTTGGATAAAAAATATATAATAATAAATAAATACTTACTTTAATCCTGTGAATAGTTAGTACGGGTATTTGAATATGGAGGATAGAAGGATTGATTATGTACAAACATATTATATCATTCAAAATATTCAAGTAAGATAGAATCAAGATCATTATCATTACAGTTCCGTGTTGTGGTCATTACAGATTAAAATGAAAGTTAATATGCAAAGATCTCTCATGATAAAGAATTACATAGAAAATATATTTCATGATATTGAGAATAGAATCTCAGCAGCCAACAGGTTCCCATAAGCTTATATGAGGAGAAAGGTCAAGTGCCATTGAATTAGGAACATAAAATATTTATGAATGTGGTTGTTAAAATATTCCTTAGTATATATCGGCTATCACTAAAGTATCGAAATGATAATGCAATGAATATTTAATGATTGAGCACCATAATTAATACTATTGCTTGTGAGTCTATCTACCTTTGAGATTCAATATCAATAATTTGAGGTTTGAGTTTTATGTGACCATGTTGATCAATCTGAGATTGAAAGGACAACTAGAATGCACTTTCAAGGGAATGAGATTATTGGAATAAAATATAAATCTTTGCATTTTGTGGATACATTTCGATAATATGTCATGACTCAGGCTTATACAGTGCATGGAATATTATATGTAAAATGTGTGAATATAACAGATGTGTTGGGTTATTATATTTGCAACTGAAGTTAGCAGCTGAAATATACATAAATGCTGGGAGCATTTGAAAATAATTGCACTCGGGTAAAATTATTGGAAAGTATGATAGAGAGATGTATCCCATTTTTTTGCTTGCAGGCAAGATTGTAGGCAAGATTTTCAGAATATCTTATGATTATAAATGAAGGTTTACATTTTAAAAAAACTCTCCAAACTATTAACTATATGGTGGGAGTAATTTCATTTGGTCACAAGTCATTTTGAAGCACTGTTGAAACTAAAAAAATGACTCAGCAACATAGAGCTATAAAAATATTATAAATATTTTGAAGTTGCTGAAAAGTTTTACGTAATAAAATTTGAATCACGTTTTTAGTATTGAGACATAGTTTTTGGGACCATTTTGGGTTGCAAATGATCACCTACATATCCCAAATGACCCCTAGACATTCTCCCATATATGGGAAATGATTTTCTTACAATATCATATGTTTTTGAGATGCAATAGCCTCAAAAACGCCCAGACATTTCCAAAAATGGCCAGTAGAATTATATTTCCACGCAAATATTTGGAGCCATTTTTTTAGGTTATATACATGCTATAAATGAATATATTAATCATAAAATGATTTTTCTTATTTTGGAGTGCCGGTGAGTTCGAAAACAACCCAGATTTGTAAGTGACAGCCAATAAATTTTGTAACAGCAAATGAAATTATATTGCCAATGGACTTGAGTGATAAGGAATTCTCAAAGGTTTATATAATTAGAAATTATTGTATGAACGTTAATTTTAAAGAAATGGGGTCTCATGGAATGCCACAAGATCAGAGAATTTTTCTCAAAACAAGATGTCCATGAAATATTGCAAAGGGGGTTTAAAATTTTCCATAGAAGAACAACCCTAAACCTAACTGCTTTGAAAAGGGTAATTCAAGTAAGTATTGAGGTAATAAAATTTTTTTGTTTTGATATTATTGTTTTTTCTATGATTTTATTATTTACATTTTTAATAGGAAAATATGTTATTATGAAACATCTTTTTAGTATTTGAAATAATTTGTCTTCAAATGAACATCCTAATAAATGTTAATGATTTTGAATAACTTCTTCTTATTATTACATTTACATTATGTTTCAAGTGGTCTTCTTCTCCTAGAGATAATTGGGTTCTCGTTGCATCCATGTCCCCAATAAGAGCCATTGTTGGTACCTAAAAATTCAGGCCCTCAATATGCACGGGAGTTGAACACTCGACCTCTCAAGCCACCCCTTTTTCCTACCTACCTACCCATCCCCCCTCTAACCAATTATTCTAAGTGTTTTCTTCAAGTTATGTGTTAGAGAAAATCATATTATCTCACTTCTTTTATATATTTGCTATTAAAAAATTTTACCTGAACATATTTCATTTTCTTTAGCATTATCTTAGTTTACCCTAGATTACTAATGTGAAATATTTTAATAGGGTAAACTAAGATTTTGATATGGATTTTTGTCTTTTCTATGGCTTTTTTCTATTTTTTTTTGTCTTTTCTATTGCTTTTAATATTTTGATATGTTATTCATTTTGAGATTTTAGAATGTTATTAATTAATATGAGCCCTAAATTAAATTTTATTAAAAATTATCTAATTTTGGGATTTGATGTGCATGAACTTTATAATATAAGCAAGTGATGATAAACTAGATAATACAAAGGATATAGCAAATGTGATGCGGGAAAATATTTTTAAACTATGCATATGATCAATTTGTATAATTATTTAGGGTTAGTTGCAGATTAGGTTTTTGTGAAAAGGTATGACCTTCCATAGGAAACCTTTGAAACATATATAAATATTAAGTCAAATAAACCTTAAATGGTGACAATAAGATTTTTGGAGGAAAAATTCTAGAGAGAAAGGATATACTACTGTAGATATGAATCATTATGCACTAATTTTCAAATGTTAGATGAGATAAGTGTTACTCTGGTATTTATGATTACATTGTTATATATTTTCAGTTAGTCTTTCAGATAATCCATGTATTAGAGTGCTTCACTGTGTTATATTCCCTGGTTTTATAATTCAAATTTAATATATGTGGTTCGAATATCAATTGTAAGATCTGAGTGTCTTCTGTTGTTCTTGTCGGTCTCTTAATTTGAGTTAAATTCGATAATACTGATTATATTTATTAATTTGAAATTTTAATTCAAGCGAAAGCCTGTGAGGTGAAGATCTTGTTTTATTGAAAGAGAGTTTTTAAATCATCTTTGATTGTATGTAGGACTGGACTTTTCTGACTCAATAACCCATATTTTTAGTAGGCAATGGTCTTATTATTTGAACATGGTCTTTTGATTCGTATTATGTATTTCTTTGATAATTTAAATCAATTTTCAAGATTTTATTAAATTGGGTTTTTTTAAGGGATAATACAATTAGGTTTAAATTTTGTATTTTGAAGAGCATCAGGATATTGTATTGTTGCCTCCAAGGACCTTTTACCACCTTGTAGGAGATTTGATTATCTGTGTATTTAGTTAAGCATTATAGAGGATTGATCAATTTGAAGTGAAATTAGGCATACCAGCCTTGTCCTAACTAAGCCAGAATTGTAGAGGTACTAGTGTGTACCTGTTAGTTAGCCAAAACCAATCCGTCATTTTTGGGCACCAACATGTTGGAAGGTGATGAAAACAAAATACTTTTTCAAATCTTCTACCAATTGTTTGTAAGGAATTAGTTTTTCATCTTTTGTCTGATAATCACCATTCACATGTTTGATAATGAGTTGAGAGTCACCATACACATGTTACTCTATAATTTTCCATTCCATAGAAAGCTTGATTCCATTCACCAATGGTTCATGTTCTCAGATGTTATTAGTTCATGGAAACATCAGTTTATACACCTTAGGTATCTTTTAGCCTTGATGAGTAATAAATAGTACCCTCCTCTAGATCCCTATTGTCTGAAAGAACCATCAACATACATCTTCCATGGATATTTAGTTAAATGCATGATTGTCTCATATGGAAACTATATAATCAAAGGTGCATCATCTTGTAATGGTGAATCAGCTAGTTGATTTTCTAGGACTTGTCCTTTGATAGATCTTCTGTTAGCATACTCGATATCAAATTCACTTAGTATCAAGACCCATTTTGCTAGTCTTCATGTCAATGTTGTTTTACACAACAGATATTTAAGAGGGTCAATTTTTGTGATACGTTTAACTGTATGCGAGAGCATGTAGTGTCTCAACTTCTAGGATGCAAAAAAAACCACCAAGAAAGCTTTCTCAATGATACTATAGTTGATTTCATAAGACACTAGGGTCATGTTGATATAGTAAATCACCCTTTCCTTTTTGTTTTCATCCTCTTGTGCTAGCAATACTCCAAACAATGTAGTTGTACCTAAGATATAGAGTAGTAATGGTTCTTCATGAATAGGCACCATGAGAATAGGAGGAGTAGCCAGGAAATCTTTTAATTATTTGAAATTTCTTTTACAATACTCATCCCATTTGAAGGTAATAGCTTTACGTAGTATTTTTGTAAAAGGTTATGCTCTATCTGCTAGTTGGGACATGAATCTCCTAATGGTCTGAAGTCTTCCTTGAAGTGTCCTCATTTGATTGATATTGTGAGGAGGTGACATTTCTATTATATCTTTTAACTTTTTTGGGGCTAGCTCAATTCCTTTAGTTGATATTATAAACCCTAAGAGTTTCCCTGATTGGACTCCAAATGCACATTTCTTTGGGTTAATTCTTAGTTGAAACTGCTCCATTCAATCTAGTATCTTTCTCAAGTCTTCAATGTGAGTTGTTCTTATTTTTGACTTGGCTAATGTATCATCAACATAGTCCTCCATGTTCTTATGTATCATCTCAAGGAATATTGTTATCATAGCTCATTGATAGGTAGCTCCAACATTATTGAGCCCAAATGGCATGACATTCCAAAAAAAATTCCCCCATGCGCATGTAAATGTTGTCTTTTTTCGGTCCTTAGGAGAAATCTTTATTTGGTTATAACTGGAGAATCCATCCATGAGTGAATACATTTGATATCCTATTGTGAGATCTATAATCATATCAATATTTGGTAATGGGAAATCATCTTTAGGAGAAGCTTTTTTTGAGTCTGTAAAGTCTGTGCAAATCCTAATAGACTTATCTATTTTAGAAACTGGTACCACATTAGCAATTCATCCTACATAAGAGATGACTCTTATGAATCTAGCTTTTAAGAGTTTTTTCAGCTCCTCTTTAACCAATAATGCCACATGTGGATGCATCTTTCTTAGTTTTTTTTTTTATGGGTTTAATTCCAAGAGCTATAGAGAAGTGATGCATTACTAACTCAGGATCGATCCTAGACATATCTGTGTAAGACCATGCAAAGTTAATCTTATTTTCTTTAGCAAATTTAGTAAACTGTATCTTTTCTTCTTCTGATAATGATTGTGCTAGGTGAAGAACTTAAGGAGCTTCTATTGTTCCCAAGTTAATTGGTTGTGTTGGTTCTTTTAGGACTAAAAATATTTCTTGAAAGTGGTCAGTGATGATATCAAGAATCTCATTTTTTGGCACCTCTGAGAGGTTTTCACCATCAGATACATCTTTTATTTTTACTATTTTAGAATAAAATATTGCCACAATGTGGTTTTCTGTTGGAAATATGGATGGAGTAACTGAGAGGGGAGGGGTGAATCAGTTACCACAAAAATAAATCCACAAGTCCCTTAGATGTCTTCAATATATATTGCTGTAACTCGGTGAATTAACTTATTAT
>MU225705.1:1397282-1416792 GCA_018584345.1 Thuja plicata
CTGCTAGGAGTGGCCTTGTGAGAGGTCTTTAGATCAATTCAACTGAATTGTCACCTTGTTAGAGGATTTACAAAATGGTTGTTAGACCAACTCTGTTAAGAGATTTCGGTATCACTGCTACAATTGTTAGAAAGCAACAATGAAGTGATCTGAATAAAATGCAACTTATCTTTGCTGATACAGATCTCTGTTCTGCGCCAATAGATCCTCACTGATCACATTTATCTTTGCAGCACCTCAAGGATACTTCTAATCCTTCATCAGAATTCGCATAATCCTTCTCTGATATGCTTCTTCATATTTTCACACACACTTCTCCACTCTGACACTTTTGAATTCGCAACTTGATCTTTCATATATACCTTTCAAGTTATCAAGTCGGCCCAATTAAAAGTTACAATTAATATTACATTGGTCAGCTGCATATACAAGTTTTAATTAATAAATATTACTTTAGTCGGCTCCATAAACATTTCACTGATGCTCGGTGAACACTGCAGACTCTGTAAAAATCATTCGGTAACTGACTGAACTCGGTAAGTACTGCGAACTCGGTAAAGACTGACCTTCCTTCACATATTCTTTGATGACCGACTGAACTCGGTAAAGACTGAATTTCTTTGTTGACCGAGTGAGCTCGATAGTAACTAACTTCTCGATATAGTATTCTGGAGTGCTCGGTAGACTCTGTAAATAGCTTCTCTTACCGACTGAGCTCGGTGAACTCTGTCAACTGCCTTGCTAAACATTCTGAGCTCGGTAGGCTCTGTCTAATGACTGATATGACATTTGTGTAACATCAAGGACAATACACAATTAAACAATTGTTTCCAACAGTTTTCACCATCATTTCTTTGTTTCTTTTTATTTTCCAATTTGTGACTCAGAAACTTGATATCCTCCTCTATCAGGTTCATGCTCCTTGCATTGGTGGAAGAAGGATATGGTTCACAAGCATTCAAATAATAGACCAAAGCATAGTCATTGGGAAAGTACATGAGAGGAGTAGGGTCTAAGGGAAGTGTTAGAACCTTCTCATCTCTCCAATAGAGGTGAAAATTTATGAATTACATCTACCTCAATGTCCATGGTAGCATCATAGATGTGATCTCATTCATAATCATGCGAGTCTGTGATTTTGTCATTAGATCTGTTTAAGAACTCAACAATAGTTACCTGATGTACCCTATTAGCCATTTGTAGATCAAAGTGTGGTAAATATAGGTAATGTGAAATTGTCACCAATTTCCCCTAGTTAGGATGTACATCTTGTTTTTGGTTATTTCTTCATGAGTTTCTTCTAGCTTTTGGATTTCTGGAGAGTCTTCTTCTTCTTCCACTACTTCTTGGACAATAGTTTGTGACAACAAAGGAACATGATGCTCTAGTTGTGCTACAAAAGTAGGTACATATCTTTCTCCTTGATATTCAAGATCCTCAGTACTAATGTGTAGTAATATTTCATATGTCCAAGGTACGAGTTCTATTTCTTCTTCTTCTTCATCATTTCTTTCATTAAAGATTGGACGATATCTTGAGGTAGGGTGTTTTGAATTTTTTATTGAAACATAAATCTGTTTTGTCTTTGGTGCCTCTAAATTCCATGTGTATAGGCTCAATGAGTCCTTTTCCTTTATCTCCTAAAGGTCCCTTCCCTTTGTATCCCATTTTTTTAAGAAGGTAATATCCTTTTCCATACTTTTTGGGAGATATCTTAACATGTTTTACCTCATTTTCTCTTTGTTCCTCTTTATAGAGCCAAGCCAAGACTACTTTATCTTCTTTTTCATCCTCTTGAGAAGTAGAAGAGCTAACCATTGTAGTTGGTTTGTGAATCTCTTGTTCCTTTGATGCAGTATTTGTGAAAGATGGGGAGGGTTTCCCATAAGATCTTGGAGATACAGGAATGTTAGCTAATGATGGCATCATGTCTAGTTTGTATTCCCCCATGCTAGTTTCTTCAAGTTTTAGTGTTTTTCTAAAGCTTCTTATCACCATGTCTTTAGAGGTTTCAGGTGGGAATTATTTTGGTACTTCCTTATTATGAGTAACCATATGGTCTTCTTTAACATTGTTGCAAGTGTAGCTTGAATCTGCAGGAATTGTCAATTCCACCCCATTGTGTGGGAATTTGATGCATTGATGGTAAGTAGATGGTACTTCTTGCTTTTAATGTATCCAAGTTATCCCTAGTAATATGTTATAGGCCAATGGTAGATCAAGCACTTGACAAATCATATTGCATTCAATTGGTCCTATTCTAATTGGTAAAACAATGATCCCTTTGGATGATCTTTCTTCTTCATCATAAGCCTTAATGGTTATCTTGCTTCTTGAATCAATTGTTTGTTCTGAAAGACCCAATTTATTGATTAGAATGAGAGTAAATATATTCAACCTTGCACCTCCATTTATCAATAGCCATTTTACATGGAATTTATGGATCAAGACTTCAATGTGAAGGTGTTGGTTATGTATGTTAGTCAAGGATTTGTCATCTTATTCTAACAAGGAGAGGTAATGTGGAGCTGATATGTGATTGGCCATTGCCTGGGACAAGTCTACATCTATGTCTTTTGGAACATTTGTGTAATGTAGGGCTTCTTAAAGAACTTACCTCTACACTAAAGGGATCTTCAATAAATCAAATATAGAAATTTGATCTGAGGTCCTTTGCAATTGGTCTACCAAGTTAGAGTTAGCAGATGGTATAGTAACTATTTGTCTCGTCATTGATGGTTTAGGAATTATGACAACAATTTCTTTAGAGGATGTTGCTTGTTTAGATGAGGAGTTAACTCCTTTAATTGTGACTTGTTCTTAGCTTTGAGTTACCATGTTTGAATGTGTTGATTTGTCTTTGGCACCTTTGATAGTGATTATATTGATTAATTTTATTTTGATGTCCAACATGTTGATCACATTATCATTATGAGAGTAGGTGTAATTGAATTCATTTCCCTTTCCTTTAGAAGCTTCCTCTTTTTCATAGTTAGCGAATGGTTTGTTATATTCCTTGTAATCTTCATTAGAGGTATGTCCTTCTACTTTGATCTTTCCTCCCTCAATGAGGTCTTGTATAACATGTTTAAGCTTAACACAGCCATTAGTCTTATGTCCTTTGTTATTATGAAAGTCACAATAGGCATTATCATTCCACCACCTTGGTTTAACTTTTCGATCCCATGGTTTTTAATCTGGTATTGTGAGGACTTTGTTATCCAAGAGAGTCTTCAAAATTGTCTCAAGAGGTTCTCCCAATGGAGTAAATGTTCTTTGAGGTCTAGATGTTCATGGTTTACTCTTGTTGGTATCATTGTTTTCTCTTGGTATTGTGGTTGTTACCTTATCTTCTTTGCTTGCTTGTAATATGTTTGTGAGATTAAACATAGCTGGTTTAGCATTTTCATTTGATTCTTCCATCACTCCATCACTAACCACATTCTTGTTCTTGTTCCACCATTTAGGTTTTTTTTTATAGTTGTTAGATTTATTGTCACTTTGGAGTGTGATCTCTCCTTTCTTGACCATAACATCTTCGTCACAAATATCATTCTTGATCATTCTATTAAAACTAGGAGAATCTTGAAATTGTAAAGAATAGTTCATTTTGAGTACCAAGTTATTGATAAAGATTTCCATCTTTTCAAATTCGGGTATTGCTCTTGAGTACCTTGAAAAGATTCTCCTCCACCTTTGTAAAAAGTGTATAAAGGATTCACCCGTTCATTGTTTTGTGTTACAAATATCCCTCATGGTTATGTTGTATTGTATGTTATAGGAGTAATGTTGGAAAAATCATTGAATTTAGTCCTCAAAAGATTGCACACTTGGTGTGAGTTTGGAGAACCATTCCATAGCATTTCTGCCTAGACTTCCCAAAAATAGCCTCATAAGATAAGTGGGTTCATGCATGTACTCTATGCTTAGAGCAAAAAATTCTCTAACATGGTCATGTGGATCCATTTCTCCCATGTACTTGTTGTATTTGGGTCTTTCCATGTTAGGTGGAAACAAAACCATAATTATATTCTTGTCAAAAGGAAATGGACATATGTGTTCCAAAGAGTACTTTTTTGTTGGTCTAGTCATTTCTTGCTTGAGTGTCACAAGTTCCATTTTCATTTGGGTGAAATGTTTTGTGAGGATAAAAATAGGTGTTTGTACTTCCTTTTCCTTCAATCTCTCAATGTCATAGTCTTTAGGGAGTTTGAATCCAAGAGAAGCTAAGTGTAGGAAACATTTCTCTTTGCCTTCTCCTATGATCTTTTCTAAGGTTCTTTGAAAACTTCTACTTTGTTTGAGTTTGTTTTACTCTTCTTTTGATATGTCTTCCTCATTGTTGGAACCAAACAAAGGATGACCATGGTTTATTTTTTCATGAATCTCTCTATCGTCATGTTCTTGGATATATTCGTCAAAAGCCACACTCCATTCATGATTAGGTGCATCCATTTCGGGTGAGTCTTGATCAAATAGGGGATTGTGAGATGTCTCTCCTTATTGAAACTTGAGTAATCTAGGAGATCTCTTTGAGCCTTCAGCAAGGTATTGATTATATCTTATGTTAACCATGAAAGCTGGGTCTCAACTTTGTCAAAAAATTTCCAATAATGTCAATAGGATTTCCAAATTGTCCAAGTAGGTGTGTCCAAGTTATGAAAGAGTGTATTTGTTTGTTTAGAGTGATTGACTCTAGTGTTAGAGGGTTAGAATTCCCTAAGGGTGAGCTGGGAATCAAGAGTTTTTGTTGAGTAAAAAGACCACATGTTTTGGGACCAATTGTGAGAATCCAAAAGGACATGCAAGGTAGACTTCTAAATAAGTTGTGAAACAATGACAGGACCAGCAAGAGCAATGGGACCAGACTGAAGAGACAAAAGGGTATCCAAAAATACTAAGTTTCTAAGAGTGACACATGTGAAAGTACCCAGTGTCCTAGATGCGACTCCCTAGATGCGAGCTTTGATATATAGGATGCGAGCAAATGCTAACCAAATGTGAGCTTATGTAGACAAAATACGAGCTTCTTTCCCACATGTGAGCCATGAATCACTAAATGCAAGAAAGTTCACTAGATGTGAGCCTATGAAACCAAATGTGATCTAACAATGACCAGATGTGAGCCTCTGATAGTTTTACATGTTTTGTGTCAATTTGTCTCGAAGTATGTGAAATTTTATCTGACAAAAGAGTTTTTCTGAGACTTTCCAGAGAGTTTTTGAACATGTAAGTTAGTGGATTGAAATTATTTCTTTTTTTGAAGGATTTATCTTCCTATAAGTGAATTTTAAGACACATCAAGTAATGTTTATTAGATGACCTAACACATCCCTATTTCCTAGATTCTAGGCATAAAGTAAAAATCTTTGCTCATAGACTCAGGTACACACTTACATGCTAATCAAAATACGACCATCACCTAGTACGTAGTGGCTCTAGTCATGATGCTGTATTAGCTGAGTCCAAATGCAAGTGAGGGAATGAAATGAATAGTATCTTGGGGGAAATTACTATTTTCCTTGCACAAAGATTATCACCCTTTGAAGATAAACTGGGTTGTTTTGACTACAAGTGTTTATTAATTATGGGCATCCGTTTGTAATCATGCCCCATAGAATTGCACAAGGAAAAATTAAGGTGTATAACCCTATGAGTACTCAAATGTGTGTAGTCTCACAAGCGATATTCAAGTGGCTCCACTCCATACACACTTAAGCATGTCCAAGGAATCATGTAAAAATTCCAAGGACAAAATGACTATGCATTCTGAGGATTTGGCATTCAAGGAAGCATATTGATTATAGTGAGATGGAAGAGCTGGCGTTCACCTTTCCTCACTTGGGTCATTCTCAGGAGATTTTTTCCTCAACCGAATGGCCCTCTAATGTTTTGAAAGCAAGTAAAAGGATTGATGACTTAGGATTCTAGATTTCTGATTCTTCAAAAGAAGAAGAGCATACTCTTATATTCCACTCCATTTTCTCCTATAATCACATCAAGCCTATTTATTTCCTTTGATTTTATAACTCAAAACTTAATCCCCCATAATGAGTTTCTGATTTTCCAACTTGGGAAAAGAGCATAATCCTCTAGTTGGACCAAGAATCGTGTTTAAATCTGATTATTTAAGTGCTTATTTTAAGAATTGACAAAACATGTGTAAGAAAAGTTTGATTGTTAAATTTCCCCAAATTTAGTGAATTTTCTTGTTCAATTATTCCAAATTTAGAAAATTTTCTTGTTCATTTACTCCAAATTCTTATATAGTTCTAAGTTGATTTTTGAGTTTCTGATTTTCCATAAAGGAAAAGAGCATAATCCTCTGATCAATTTAGTAAATGAAATAAAATGTGTTTAAGATGTGAAAATTTGCAAAAAATGAGTTAAGTTGATCACTTTTAGCAACCTACAAACCACTAGTTAGTAATTTTCCTCCAACTTTTTGACAAAAAGTCTCTGACAACAATCTGCAAGAAATTGTTAGGTTGTTCAACATCCAAAAATAGTCATGGTTAGCAGATTAGTGGTTAAACTTCAAAATTTGCAAAGCAACTAACCAAATGAGACTGCATTTACCAAATGCGACACAAGAAATGTAGGATGAGATTAAGGATATTGAAATAGAGCATTTGCAACTAAAGGCGATGCATAAATTACCAGATGCAAGCCTTTACTGAATGCGATGTGAGATTCACTAGATGTGATTGAAGAAATCTAGGATGTGAGGTTATTTCCCAGAAGAAAGCCTTTGTAACTAAAGGCAATCTTTGGTCACTAAATGGTACTCTGTACCTAAAAATAGAGAACACAAATGAGTGAAAATTGACGTAGAAATGACGAGAAATCTAAGGATTTACCCCATGGTGAGTGCCAAAAATGTGTGTGTGTATTTATTGTACCTACAAGCTACAACACAACACTTCAATATGTCATTAGATTAGTGATAAAAACATAAAATATTAGAGGAAAAGCACATAGAAACCACCAAAACTGACATATTGCTTCCTATCTAAGAAAAGTATGATAAATGCTATAATTACCCTCAAATTATGCATAAATTAGTGAAATATAAAAGCTTAGAATGGAAGATTCAAATAGAATGCACGCTAAATGCAAATGCAAAGTTCATTTTAAATGCTCCAAAGAAAGATTATGAAATTGTGTAAATACTGAGCTAAGAATGCATTTAGATTTCTAAGAAATTAGAGAAACATAAGATTATACAAGATTAGAATGGAAGATTCAAATAGAATGCAAGATAAATGAAAATGCAAAGTTCATTTTAAGTGCTCCAAAGAAAGATTATGAAATTGTGTAAATATTGAGTTAAGAATGCATTTAGATTTCTAAGAAATTAGAGGAGCATAAGATTGCTTTTAGATTCTAAAATTAATGCCCCATTGAGCTTAAAATCCATTCCTTTTATAGAAAATTTGAGGATGAGTGGTCAAGATTGATTTGTGAAGAGAGGCGGGGATTGAATCTTTGGTGATCCATGTGAGTTATCCAAGTTATTTAAATCTCATTGGCTAATGGATTGACTTTCCATTTTGCAAGTGAGGAGTTGTAATTAGGAGATTTATTTAATTCCCTTTAATTAATTACTTTATCCAATTATTTAATTTTTTTGATTTGATTTAAATAGCTAATGTAATTAATGTGAGTTAGTGATGAAATCACTTTGATTTTATGAGATTAAATTGATTTTAATAAATTATGCCAATATTTGAGTAATTATTTTGACATAATTAGGGGTATGATCACACTTAGGGAAAATGTGGTCTTTGGTTAGAGTAGACCAAATTAGGGTGGTTAAAAACCCAAGTCTATTTCTAGATTCAGAGATAAAAGGCCATCTCGTAGTCTCCAAGTAAAATTACTAACCATGGTCTTGTTGGAAAGATTGTTTGGAAAGCTACAATGGAAAGAATCATTGTTTTGTCATTGATGTCAAACCTTAACTGGTGAGACTATTTCTATCTATTTGAGTACCGTATCTATTGATGTGAAGAAAAGGAAAACAAGAAGACCGAGGGAAACAGTTGAGTTATGGGTAAACACAAGGGTACTTGATTATTTGGCACATTGGCAAAATGATATGTTGTTTATCTTTCACTGCCAGTTCACTGAGAAGTTGATACCGAGAAAACCAAAGTTGATGCTGAGCAAAGAAAAGTTGATGTCGAGCAATGCAAAGTTGATGCCGAGAGCCAGTGAAATGCCAAGGAATACAGAGGCAACTGAGTAGAAGAACATAGTGTTGGCCGAGCAACAGTATTTTGATTATTGATGAGATTTGAGATCTTTGGCCAACTTAGTTGATTTTATTGGGATATTTAAAGTTAATTAAAGATTGAGTCACATTATTTAATGCATGGGTAACCGCAACTAATACATGGATTCAAGATTTAATTAAAGACTACTTTAGAGAAGTAAATGGTAGTGTAATGATGGAAAGATCCGTTGGATATGACCTAACCTAAGATCTATGATCTTGATTAAGTAGAAAAATATTTATCAAACCTATATGGAGAGGTATATGATAACCTCAAGGGGTTATTAATGGATATAGCTATGAATGTAGAGTATGCAAGAAGATTGCATGGTTAATTGACTGATTGGCAAGATCTAAGCAAAGAAGGCTAAGCAAAGAAGCAGAGAGAGATTTCTTGACAAATTTCCAAGCAGATTTGGAGTTTGAGATGAGAAAAGAGGTCACTCAATGAATTAGCATAAGAGCTTAATTGGATCTGGATTGCAAAGTAAGTTGTATGAATCAGATCAAACCTGCTGATTACTTTCTAACCATTATATCAGTTAAAATCCTTTAACAAGGTTGACCTAACAGTCATTGTATAAATCCTTTGAGAAAGGTGACATTCAGATTGGAATGTTCTAAGTCCTCTAACAAGGCCACTCCTTACAGGGTGATTAAATCCTTTAACGAGGTCACATTTGACAGTGTGTTTTGTAACCTTTAATAGGGTTGGCTCCTAACAGAGCTCACCTCAGAAGAGTGAAAATTTTGGTAGCATGTTACTGGTGGTTTTTCCCATATTGGGTTTCCACGTTAAATTACAGTGTCAAAATGTGTGAATGTTTATGTTGTGTTTTACTGCTAAGTTTCTGCAAGATTATTTCATTAGTACAGTAAACTAGACACTTTTATATTATTGTTTCCAAACAGATCTAAATTGTTCAAACTGGTATAAAGTTTTAAATGGGCACATCTAGACCTTAAGATAATTGATTCACCCCCCTCTTAGTTATTCTGAATTCATTCTAACAATTGTTATCAGAGCTTAGTTCTCTTGAAATAGTTTGAAGGTACTTGGAGCAAAATATCAAGATGTATAAAAGGGAGGTACCGAAGTTGAACAAGGATAACTTTCCCGCATGGAAAAGTTTGATAAAATTTTACTTGGCTGGTGTTGGTGATTCTACTAAATGTCATGTTGATCAAGAATATGTAGCCCCTATAGGATCTCTCAATGTTGCATAGTTAAGAGAAAAGCAGGAACATAATCAAGGAATGTTGGAGATTGCATCATCCCTGAACTATCAGGAGTTTGAAGACATAAAGGACTGTACAAGCACAAAGAAAATGTGGGATGCCCTTGAAACCATCTATGGAGGTGACACAAATGTGCTAAAAGACAAATCTAAAAGCTTGAGAGGTAAGTTTGATGAAATGAAAATGCAAGAAGGAGAAAAATATAGTTTCATATTAGGGTAGGATAAAGGAAGTTGTAAATGATATTAGAGGAGCTAAAGGAACCATTGATGATAACACTATCATGAGAAAGGTACTGAGAATAATTCTTCCTATTTATGCTATTAGAGTATCTGCAATTCAAGAATTGAGATGTACTCCTAACAACAATTTGACTTTGGAAAGTTTGGTAGGCAGACTTACTGCATTTGAGATGTCAAATTTTGATAACTCTACTCCACAAGCCATTGAATCTGCATTCAAGTCCTAGATGGTCCTCAACAAATCAAACAAAGGAAAGAAATGTGTGGATAGTAAAAATGACACTTCTAATGATGATCTAGAAGAACTTGAGGCACTTATGGCAAGAAGACTATCAAGAGGAAAAGGAAAATTCAAAGGTAAACTTCCTATTATTTGTTTTTCATGTAACAAAGTTGGTCATACTTTTGCAAGATGTCCTGATAAGAATGACAAAGATGAGAGAAGAGGATAAAAGTATAAAGATAGAAAGGATGAATGAGACTTCAGGAAGTATAAGGATTACAAAGATAAAGGTAAGAAATCTTGTTATATAGCTAAAGAAGCTTCTGACAATGAATTGGATAAATCTGGTGAAAATTATATAGAAGTTGTGTATGTTGCAATGAAAGATGATTTTGATGATGATGAGAAAACTGCACTAATTTTTTATATGAGTAAAGGTGATTGTTGGATTATTGATAGTGGTTGTTCACAACACATGACTGGTGATAAAGATAAATTTGAAACCTTAGATCAATGTAAAGATGGTTATGTGAAATTTGGAAATGATACACCATGTCATGTCAAAGGGAAAGGATCAATTCAATTGACTGACAAAATCATATGTGATGATGTATATTGGGTTGATGATCTTAAGTATAACTTATTGAGTGTTTCACAGCTAAATACTTCTGGTTATAGAGTTGAATTCCATCACAGGAAAGAAAAGATCTATGATGCCGATGGAGAATTAGTTGGAAGTGGTGAACAAACAAAAGGTAACTTGTTTTATCTGGATTTAACTATTGAGACATGCTTTCTTGCACAATATAGTGATGTTTAGTTATGGCATACAAGGTTGTGTCATGTAAAATTTGATAACTTGGTAAGCATAAGCAAATTGAAAAAGGTTAGAGGGCTACCTAAGTTAAAGAAACCTAAAAATGCAATGTGCAAGAAATGTCAATTGGGAAAGATGACTAAATCTAGTTTTAAGAGTAAAACTCATACTTCTGAAGATATTTTAGAATTGGTTCATACTGACCTTTGTGGACCTATTGGTGAGAGAAGTTATTGGGGAGACAAATATTTTATCTTATTTGTTGATGATTACTCTAGAATGATGACTGTTATGTTTCTTAAAGAAAAATCTGATGCATTCCAGTTGTTTAAGTGGTACATGGAAAAAGTTGAAAAGGAGATAGGTAAGATTTTGAAATGTGGTAGATCTGACAGAGGAGATGATTTTATTTCTAATGAGTTTAACACGTTTTACAATGACAGAGGGATAAAAAGATAGAT
This sequence comes from Thuja plicata, assembly GCA_018584345.1. Taxonomy (NCBI): domain Eukaryota; kingdom Viridiplantae; phylum Streptophyta; class Pinopsida; order Cupressales; family Cupressaceae; genus Thuja; species Thuja plicata. The sequence continues at coordinate 1,408,543 of MU225705.1, forward strand.
GTCCGCACCTAGGACACCACCACATAATGGTATAGATGAAAGAAGAAATTTATCTATCATGGATTGTGCCAGAACACTAATGATGGAGAAAAATGTTGCACAAAAATATTGGAGAGAAGCTATAAGTACAGTAGTCTATACCCTTAATAGAGTATAAGTCAAGAAAGGTACAAATACTACACCTTATGAACTATGGTATGGATATGTACCTAGTGTAAGCTATTTTAATGTTTTTGGAAGTAGATGTTTCATACTAAAGGATAACAGAAATGGGAAACTTGATGCTAAAGGTGAGGAAGGCATATTTCTTCGATATTCAACTAAAAGTAAATTATACAAGTGTTTGAATTCTAACACTAACAAAATTGTGGAAACTGCAAATGTTAGAATTGATGAATATGCAAAAAGAAATGAAGCTAAAAGCATGACTAAGCCTGAGAGTTACAAATCATTCACCTATCCTGATGAGGAAGATTCTAATGAAACTGAGAATGAAGTTGTCAAGAAATAGTTTGAACCTGCCGAGTCACAAAATGAAATTGTCGGGCAATAGGAGGTGACTGCCGAACTATTTGATGGAGATGTCAAGTCACAGTTTCAACCTGAATTAAACATGAATGATTAATTTGAAGCACATAAAGAACCTACTTTAGAAAAGTATGTTAGAAGGCACCATAAACCTGATCAAATCATAGGAGAAAAGGATTTAGAAAATTAAGAGAAGATACTTGCTTATTATGTGATTTTGAGCCTAAAATAATAAAAGATTCTTTAGACAATGAAGAATGGATTCAAGCCATGAAAGAAGAAATTGAATAGATTGAAAAGAACAATACTTGAAAACTTTTACCTAGGCTAAATGATAAAATTGTAATTGGTACTAAGTGGTATTCAGAAACAAGTTGAATGAGCATGGGGAGGTAACAAGGAATAAATCTAGACTGGTATGCAAGGGTTATGCACAAGAGGAAGGAATTGATGATGGAGAGACATTCGCTCCAGTTGCCAGATTGGAAGGTGTAAGAACCTTACTTGCATATGCAGCCTACAAAGGATTTAAATTCTATCAAATGGATGTGAAGTCAACATTTCTAAATGGGATATTAGAAGAAGAAGTTTACATTGAACAAGCTGATGGATTTGTTGACCCAAAAAAAAGAAATATGGTTTGCACAATTATCTGATGAAGATTGGATTTGCAAGAACAAATGACAACATCAATCTATATTTCAAGACAAAGCAAAGTAAAGGTACTTTATCAGCTGAAATTTTTGTTGATGACATTATCTTTTGTGGACAAGATATGTTATGCCAAACATTTGCAAAGGAGATGCAAAGTGAATTTGAGATGTTTATGTTTGGTGAGATAAAAATTTTTGTTGGTTTAAAAATATATCAGATGAAGAATGGTATCTATATTACTCAATCAAAATATATCAAAGAGATACTAAAAACTTTTGGAATGGAAGATTCAAAACCAGTGAGTACACCCGTGGCTACTGGATACAAGTTAACCAAAAATGATGAGACAAAAGAAGTAAATCAAACACCGTATAGATCAATGATTTGAAAACTGCAATATGTTGTACACAATAGACCTGATATTGCATTAGTTGTTGGAATTGTTGCTAGATTTTCTACCAATCCCAAGGAAACTCATATAATGGCAGTAAAAAGGATTCTAAGATATTTGAAAGGAACAAATGAATATGGTCTATATTACAGAAGGAATGATAAATTTGAACTCAGAGTTTATACTGATTCTGATTGGGCTAGAAATGTAGATGGCAGAAAAAGCACCACAGGAGGAGCATTTCTTTTGGGAAAAATATTAGTTTCTTGGACAAGAAAGAAACATAACTGTACCTCACAATCTATAGCTGAAGTTGAGTATGTGGCAGCAACAGTTAATATCTCTAACATTGTCTGGTTAAAGATACTACTAAAAGGTATGAAAGAAGAGATCATAGAACTAGTTGTCATATATTGTGATAACATGAGTGCCATTAATATTTCTAAGAACCCTGTAATGCACTCTAAGATAAAGAATATAGCCATCAAGTATCATTACTTGAGGGAGCTAGTTCAGAAGAAGGAATTGAGACTGGAGTATATGAACACTAAGGAAGAGTTAGTTGACATATTTACAAAGGCACTACCCAAGGATGCTCATGAGTATTTGTGAGGTAAATTAGGTTTGATTCCCCAAACTGAGGCTAATTAGTTCAGAATGGTACTATTGCATCAAATATTATATTCAAAATATTTTTCTCATTGATGCACATACAGTCACACTTTAGGATGTTGCCTAAAGTTGTGAAAGACTGACAAGGACAAAAAAATAAAATCAGTCATAAGCAAGATGCCAGGAACAACATGATACAGAGTTTAGAACAGAAGAATTTCCATGATGAAGATGTCAATGTCTTTTGCATTGTTGTCAAAGAGGGAGAGTTTACTGAAAGAGGGAGAAATTTACTAAGGAAAAGTGATTGATGAATAGAAACAAAAAAGACATCAGTGTGATCACAAACAGAAAGGGAGAAAAGTTTTACAAGATGAGAATCAGAATGAAGCTAAAGACATTAATGAAGATTTGTTCATATCAAGGAACATAGACTGACTTTTTGGATTGTATGGTAACTATGGTTGAAAATTATTGTTTTATTGTTTAGTGTTTCCATCAATGCCAAAGAAGGAGATTGTTTGAAATATTTTTTGGAAACCTACAATGGAAACAATCATTGTTTTGTCATGATGTCAAACCTTAACTGGTGAGACTATTGCTATCTGTTTCAGTACCATATTTATTGATTTGAAGAAAAGGATAACAAGAATATCGAGGGAAACATTTGAGTAATGGGTACACACAAGCGTACTTGATCATTTGGCACATTGGCAAAGTGATATGTTGTTTATCTTTCACTATCAGTTCATTGAGAAGTTGATATCGAGCAAAGCTTAGTTGATGCTGAGAAAAGCGAAGTTGATGCTGAGCAATGTGAAGTTAATGTCAAGCACTAGTGAAATGTCGAGGAATACATAGGCAACCGAGCGGAAGAAAACAGTGTTGGCTGAGAAATAGTATTTTGATTATTAATGAGATTTGAGATCTTTGGCCAACTTAGTTGATTTTATTGGGATATGTAAAGTTAATTAAAGATTGAGTCACATTATGCAATGCATGGGTAACCGCAATTAATGCATGGATTTAAGATTTAATTAAAGACTAATTTGGAGAATTAAATGGTAATGTAATGATGGAAAGATGCATTGGATCTGACCTAACCTAAGATCTACGATCTTGATTAAGAGGCAAAAGATTTATCTAACCTAGATGGAGAGGTATATGATAACCTCAAGGGGTTATTCATGGATATAGCTATGAATGTAGAGTATGCAAGAGGATTGCATGGTTAATTGATTAATTGGAAAGATCTAAGCAAAGAAGGTTGAGTAGAGAAGCAGAGAGAGATTTCTTGACAAATTTCCAAGCAGATCTAGAGTTTGAGATGAGAATGGAGGCCACTCAATGAATTAGTATAAGAGCTGAATTGGATCTGGATTGTAAAGTAAGTTGTATGAATCACATCAAACCTACTGATTACTTTCTAATAATTGTATCGGTTAAAATCCTTTAACAAGGTTGACCTAATAATCATTGTATAAATCCTTTGAGCAAGGTGACATTTAGATTGGATGTTCTAAGTCCTCTAACAAGGCCACTCTTGACAGGGTGATTAAATCCTTTAACCAGGTCACATTTGACAGTGTGTTTTGTAACCTTTAATAGGGTTGGCTCCTAACAAAGCTCACTTCAAAAGAGTGAAAATTTTGGTAGCATGTTACTGGTGGTTTTTCCCATATTGGGTTTCCATGTTAAATCATGGTGTCAAAATGTGCGAATGTTTATGTTGTGTTTTACTGTTAATTTTCTGCAAGCTAATTTCATTAATACAATAAATTGTACACTTTTATATTATTGCTACCAAGCAGATCTAAATTGTTCAAATTGGTATAAAGTTTTAAATGGTCACATCTGAACCTGAGGATAACTAATTCACCCCCCTCTCAGTTATTTTGAATTCATTCTAACAGGTCTAGTCTTGAGATTCAGAGATAAAGCATATCTCAAAATTGTTGGATCCTCTTGCTAACTACAGTTCCATTCTAAGATTCAATGACCCCCACACATCTTAATCTTGATCAAGGGCTAGTGATAAATCTCTAGATCTTTTGACACTTAACTACATCATCAAGAGATTAAAATAAAAATTCAAGCACTGATCTTGTTGCCAGATCGCTGAATGTTGTCTACTTAACCACAGACATTATGAGACTTGGAGAGAACTACTATGCCAAGTCGCTGGGTGTTAAGTGCTTAACCGACAAGATTGCTAGACTAAGAGACAAGTCAAAAAGGCACATGAATAATAAGACTTTAAGTGGCATGAAAAGGTAATGCAATTTTATAAAAAGCCATAAAGACTTAGGGCTTAAGGGTTTTTCTCTTAAAAGGACACAATGGTTTCAGACTAGAGACATTAGGGCTTGCAAAAAAAATACAAGAAACTCAAGCCATGGACAAATTTCATACAAGCTAGGCTCAACCCTTGTGGGAGCCACATTTACTCCATTTGTAAGCCAAAAGAGTATCATATAGGAAATTTTGGGTAACAGAAACAAACACCCTATTTGGTTCATGGATTCACCACATTTGAATATACCTTGGGAACATCTTAGAATAAGTAAATGCAACATGAATGGACTATCAATTCTCTCCAAAAATTATGGTTAACCCAACTCCTATGATGACCACACTATTAGGCCTAGACTCTAGTAGCCCTGTAAACTGACATTTTTTATGATAAATCCTAATCCAAGATAGATCTCCACAATAAAATTAGATTTTTAGATACCTATTTGGAAGATTATAAACATATCAAATTTATTACTATCATTACTTTAGAGTGTTTGACCTTATAATTTATTGGTAATAGGTCCACCTAGGCCTAATTAGTCCTCTTTTTCAAAGAAATTTGTTGAAGATTTGTTCCCAAACTCCTAATATTCACTCTCATGGTTAGGTTAGGTTAAAAATAGTTTGAATCCACAAGTTTTTACATCGGGAATGATCAGTCCTTCACCTTTTTACAAAACCCTCATGTAAACCATAAACCATCCTATTAGGCCCAATGCATGGTGAATATAGGGATAGGGCATCATGGAATTTTCTTAAAATACAAGATATCCTCCTGCAACTTTAATATTCTTAAAATAAACACAAAAATATACCATTCAACTGATTGGCATAATTTTCTAATGGTGGAATGGCTGGGAAATCATGATTTTGTCCACAAAACCCTTGAACCTATGGTTTCTAAATACTCATAATTAAAAATTCTTTAACTTCTTCAAAATAAAATTAAAATAGAACCACAAGAATTATAATTCATATTTCCATCAATTCTAATAGGTTTCATAACCCTACACATCCATAAAAGATAGTACAAACTAGTACAACAATGAAATTTATGTAGATGCAATAGTAAAATCAAGTTTTATTGCCTTCCAATTCCATTACAATTTCAAATACATCATATGATCATTAAAAAAAATTATTTATAATATCTTTAGCCTTTTCAATCACTATAACCACATTTTAAAATCACAACCCCTAAGTAAGACCTCCTATGAATCCAAACTATTAAAAATAGGTGAAAAGTTGTAAAATAGACCTTAACACATGATTAAATGTCATTGGGAGCATATTGAACACTATTTACATTCCTATGACAATATTGACAATTTCTTAACAGCTTTGCACAATGGACCTAAAAGGGCCTCTTATCATATTGATTGACTACAACTCATTACAAAATGGTCCATAGAACCTTACTTTAATTTCTTGACATGAAAAAAAAAATTTAGAAAATTTTCCTCATAGAGGCATGTAGGGTATTGGGTAGCCCTACACCACACACACTTGTGGGTTATGAGATTAATTATTCTCCAATAGAAAAAGAATGCCTTGTAGTGGTCTTTACCACTCAAAAGCTCCATCATTACATGCTTATCCACACAATAAATCTCATATCTAAAGTAGACCCCCTCAAGTATCTACTCTCACAAGCTGCATGGATAAATGGGTTATGCTTATGAGCGAGTTTGATATTCAGTATGTAGAATGCAAGGAAAACAAATGAAAAGTAATTATGAATCAGTTAGTAGAAGCTCTATTGATGGATTCTTACCCCTTAACCATGGAATTATTAGATGAGAACCTATTCATGCTCAAAGAACAACCCACATGGAAGTTATATTTTTATGGTTCATACACATCTTTTCGATTGGGGGTAGGGATCTTGTTTTCCACCCCTCAAGGTGATTATATCCATTAGGAATTCAAGCTACACTTCTCCTATACAAACAACATCATAGAATATGAAGCCCTCATCTCTAGACCAAGGATTACAATCTAATGACATATCACTAAGATGTAGGTGTTTGGAGTTTCTAAACTCATCATAAAGAAAGTCATGGACGAGTTCAAAATGAAAGATGACAAGATACTGGCATATAAGAAAATGGTTGACAATATGAAAGAGAACTTTCAAGTCTTTCAATTCACATAGGTTCCTAGATTGTAGAAAAAGGTAGCCAATGCTATGGCCATCAATGGATCACTCCTTGAATTCCCACACAATGCAAAATAATATGAGTTCTTAGTCAAGTAACTCCACACACCTGCTTACGAGAGCATTGATCATGAAATGGTGTGTGTCTTGGTTGTTCCCTAGTTCTTGTAGTATCATGATATTTTTGCCCACTTAAAATAAGTTATCATATCCCCCCATCTCACTCGCACCCAATGCCAAAAACTTATATGTAAATCATCCTACTACACCCTTATTGGTAACACCCTATATCATCAAGGATATCATGACATACTCTCTCAATGTTTAGAATCTAATGATGCTTCCCTGGAATTAGAAGAGGCTCACATTGGAACCTATATTTCCCACACGAGGGATATGTTCTTAGCCAAATTGATTCTCAAAGAAATATACTATTGGCCTACTATGGAGCATGATGCCTAGGAGTTTTTGAAGAGGTGTCTACCATGTCAACATCATGCAGATCTCATCCATGTGCTAGCATAAGATTTACATCCCATCACCTATCCATGACCCTTCTTATGTTGGGGCTTCAACCTCATCGGTAAGATCCACCCCCTCATCTAATGGACATAATTTTATTATCACCACGACATAATATTTGAAAAATTGGGTAGAATAAATTCCTATATCCCTCACTATAGGTGTTTAGATCTCCAAGTTCATCCTCTATCACATCATCTTCTAATTTAGCATACCCTCCACCATCCTTATAAATAATGACAGAACATTCAAAAACTATCATGTTGATGACCTATGTACCTAGTTCCATATCAAAAATAATTATTCCAATCTATATTATCCATAAGGTAATGGCCAGGTAGAGGCAACCAACAAAACCCTATTAAAAATCCTCAAGAAGGTTGTCAATAAAATTGGTCATGACTAGAATCTCCACATAAATCCCACCCTCTAGACTTATCACACTTCATTCTATACCCCTACCGACACTAATCCATATTCCCTTGTGTATGGTGTCAAATTTTTCTTACCAATTGAGGTTGAGTTACCATCCTCATGTGTTTCACTCAAGAAACTTGTTTGTTTCTGCAATGTGTCTGTTAAAGAATAATCCAACAAGAATTCTTGTCTCCACTTTGTCATGATCTCTTCGTGTGTGTACATGTGAAACTGAATGTGATGATTTTATATTTATTTATGTTTGTGATATTTTGTGAATATTTGGAAATCATATTTCTTTTTAATTTTCATAATCAATCTGCAACTTGGTTACCTATTCAAATCATCATGAAACTTTTTGTAACTTTAGGTGAGCATAGTGAAAATATTCAACATGCTCCCTCTATGTGCGTGACTTATTCTCTACAATATTCATTTCTCACTAGACCTTTTACCATCCTTCTCCACTTGTTAGCTTGCACCAATTAAGTTAGCACCAAGAAAATAATTCTTCTAATTGCTTCCTTTGATCAATACTTCTGTTGTTTTTACATCAATGCCAAACAACCATCATCCAACTTTTCCAATATGCCAACAATTGTGTGTGCGCACACACACACACACACACACACATATATGTATGTATATATATGTATGTATATATATATATATA
>MU225705.1:1416942-1429927 GCA_018584345.1 Thuja plicata
TATGTTTATTGTAGTGCCTCTCCCATTTATATTTTGCATTACGTCTAAGTGGATGTAGCTTTGATGTTTTATATGTGTGTATTTCATGATCATATTGGACCCGTGAGAGGTTGTACCTTCAGGGTGATCTTATCTATTCTATTGCATCGATGACTTGTTTATTTCCTTATGGTTGTGTTATAACTATTGGTGATGCTAAGCCTTCTGAGATTTTTATTCTGAGTTTTGAGGATTCATTGTGTTTCGATGATTATTCCTTTGTGATGGTATTATGTTGGCATTATGAGATGCACCAAGTTCAGTTTATTCTTGTGCTCAATCTCAGATTACTATTTTGGTTATGATTTTTATCTTCCTATTTGGCTTGTGATGTGATTTGATGGTTTTACTAAGGTATGTGCCAGTGGTTATCTAATTATGATCTCTTACCTTGTTAAGATACTATCTATATTGGGAATTATTAGATTCTACCATGATGTTATTATACCATGATTATCTGTGTGATTTAATATGGTGGTTGCACTAAGTGATGTAGCTGATTATCGTACGTTATTTCAGTTACCTATATAATTACTAATTTTAAATGTTATTTTATGTTGTTAGTAATATTTTGATCATATATTCTACATGATGATACTTTATGATTATATCTTGGGTATTTTGCATTAGAGAATATTGGAATAATATTTTATGATGAATATCATGGATTCCTGTTATATTGTGTCTTATATGTTGTTGGATATTTTAGTAATTACTTCCATTGATATATGCTCATATTGTCATGATGGTTTATTTAATACTTATATTGAAATGTGTAAATATTAATGTAATTGTACGCGCTTTGTTCAAATTTGTGGTTCTTTCGCTTTCCAATGATGAGAGTTAGTAGCATCATTTTGCAATGAGGAAATCACTATACAAAAACTACTAAAATGAACACTTAACGTAACCAATAAAATATACAAGAAAATAAAAGGAAAGTAAATAAATGCAAACCCAATAGCTTGAGGCTTCTATTGTCTCTCTCTACTCCTTTCAAAATGTTGTTTTTGATGCTCAGTATTGGTGCTGGCAGCGTCTATGACTTGATAATTTGATAATTGAAATGAGTGTGTGATCGCAAGATGGCTTGAATGCTAGAACCAATATGATAGAGAAATGGCGCATGTGAGCTTGAAATCCTAGATCCTTCAAATGGGTATGAAGGGTTTATTATATAGGAATTGAGAATGAGATTAACGGTTGAGATCGACCCCAGAGATAGGGAGATGAACGATTGAGATTAAAGGGAACTAGAGAAGCCATCAGTAAACTCCACCTCTTCAATTGGAAGAGATGAGATAGATTTTGGTTGACTTAAGGGCTAATTGTGAGTTACCTTTTTGAACTAAAGAGGTGGGTGGAGTTACCAATGTGAACTAGAGAGATGGGTGGAGTAACCCATGTGATCTGATTAATGTTATCTCTTTGAAGATAAATGAATATTTAATTCATTTATTTAATTAAAGTTTTCAACATGTGAGATAATTGAATTCTTTTTGATTGAGAATTGGTTTATTGAATGAAATTAAATTAATTTAATTGGAAAAATTTAATTAGTAAGTTTAAATATTTTGATTTAAACTATAGGAAATTGAATTTAATTAATTAATTAGTGGTAATTAATCAATTAAGGTTAATTAATTAAATAAAATTAATTATTTAATTAATTTTAGGAATTTGATTAGATGATTTGGGGAATGAATTTAGAGGAAATATATGATTAATTAACGATTAAATAACCATTAATTAATAGATGAAAATTACTGTTTTTAATGTCAAGTTGCAAGTCTGTCCATTTTAGGGTGTCTACATTTGCCCCTCTTTGATGCAATGTGGCTTGTCGCAGTGCGTCAAAGAATATTTGTTTTGATCCTGCCCCAGCTTGCCCCTACAATAGTAGGTGTATTTATGCCCCCTCAACAAATTTGGGTGAAATTTCATGACATGAGCGTTAATTTGTTGAAAGTCCAGTTTGTGAATCTAGGTAGCGGACTAATATGAAAAATGCTTTATTTTGCCCCTGATATTGAGTTTGGAAATTTCTAGGGTCCGGGAAGATAATTTTGAGTTCTTGGAGGAATTAGGGTTTTTGAAAACCTCTATAAATAGATAGGAGAGCCATTCATTTGTCACTTTATACTCTGGAGCTCTAACGGTTCTGGTGAGTTTGTATATTGTTTTCTCTTCTTTTTCGTGTCTTCTTTGAGCTATGGTGGGCATTCTGGGCGTTGTTCATATTTCTGATTGGGTCTGTACCTTTCATTGGCCAGCTGATGTAGGACATTCGATAAGTGATCTTTTCCTCCCTATCATTAATACGCTCATTTATTGCTTTTAAAATTGTTTCTTTTTTGAAAATTTTAAATTGTGCCGCAATAGGCTGCTATTTTGCCGCAATTGCGGGTTTTGTGCCACAATTGTTGAATGCATATCGGATTTGATAAGTGTGCTACATTCAATGATTTTATTACCGCATTTGATAAGTTCTACATTCAATGAGTTTATTACCGCATTTGATATTTGTTTGCCACATTTGTTGATTGTTTGCCACAAAGGCATTAAAAGTGCCGCATTTTTTTGTGGATTACTGCAATTGATTTGATAGTACTTTTTTGACATGCATTAATGAATTGATCTTTCTTTTTCACTAACCTGTTATCGATACTTTTCTTTCTATTGCTTTGGAGTTTGTTGGGACTATCCTTCGATGCCGAGAGTCAAAACCCTCAAGTTTAATTCTTCACTTTTAGGTTTCTGAGGCTGAGAGAGATATGCTGAGGCAATTAGGCCTCTACCGGATTTGTTATATGCCTGAGATCATGACCAATAGGGGTCTAATCTTGTCCTTATTAGAGAGGTGTCATTCTGAGACATGTACTTTTAGCTTACCAACTGGCGAGTGTACAGTCACTCTAGAGGACGTTTATCGCATCCTATAGATTCCTATTCAAGGTGCTCTTATTGAGTACAACTGGGACACTGGTGTGACTGCTCTTTTTGAGATTTATAGTCTACCCCAAGATCAGCTTGGGATGTCTGATCCCTACAATATCCCCTGGTCTATATTTTGGGTGGGTCTTGATAGATTCTCCACATTGTTGGGTAGTTTGATTTGTGGGATATTGTGTCCCGATCATCGTCAGCACAGATTCTCTGTCAGGTTCATTGCATTCCTTCGTGGTATGGTTCAAGATCATACCCTATATGCCTAGGGACCATGCACATTGGCTCCCCATGTACTACCACATGTTCTATGCTTCTTACCTTGATGGTAAGTTTCTTGGTTGCAATGCTACCCTACTTCAGATATGGGCTTGGGAGCATATTACAGTGTGCAGGCCTGTAGATGCTTGGGAGCTTCCTGCGGGGAGACCATATTTATTCATGTATGACATTGCCATCACTCAGTCTCATATGGGACACTTGATGTTTTGGTGGCAAAAACTAGATATGATGCCCTACTTTATCAAGAGACCTTACAAAGATTGTCCTATTTGGGATGGAGAGGATGTACATTTACCTTTTTGTCGTCAGCGGAGGTTCCTGATCGACTGTGTCAGTAGGCACATGTATATGATAGACTTCCACAACACCAATAGGGTGTTGCGGAAGTTTTGGGAGAGGTAGGATATTACTAATTCATATGCCTATTTTACTTGTAGATTGAGAGATGCTAGTCTTTGAGACTCATGCCTATTGCATGGACTTGGCGATTTGCTATTATGGATTTTGGTAGTATTCTGATTTTGCCCCTATTTTGATATATTTCTCTATTTTGTTGTGGCCATACTTAGATATCTTTTCTTCACTATTTAGATATATTTCTTTTGAATAGTCCTTTATGTTGATCATGGATATGTTACTAGAATATTTTTACTTGTTCTGTTGTAGGCACTACTCCATAGTACGATGCATGGTGGCAGGCTACTTGTCCCGATCCAATCACTAATGTTTCATGATCAGTTGTTGATAGACTGTTGAGGAGGCCATGTCGAGGTGGGGTCGAGGGAGGGTTGGAGGGAGGGACGGTGTTGGTAGGGATGGGGGTGGCAGAGATGGTGGTTGGGGTGGTGGGAGGGTTAGAGATGGTGGTCGTGATGGTAGGCGAGTGAGAGGTGATGATGAAGGAGATGATCCTAATCCTAGGGTGTTGGTGGTGGGGTGCAGACGAGGGGTGATTAGAGTAGTGAGAGGAGAGTTGGATTAGGTGTTGTCCTAGAGGAGGAGGAGGAGGAAGGTATAGGGGAGGAGGGTCCTTAGTTGGTTCAAAGAGTGCATCATCTCACTGTTACTATGCTTCTTGAGAGATTGGAGGAGAGGGTCATTGTAGAGGACTTAGATGTGGAGATAGCCAATATTGATGTTGAGGCTTTGGATGTCGAGAGTTGATGTTCTAGCACTTCTACTAGGAGCAGTAGTATTGGTAGCAGTACTAGGGAGAGTGAGAGTAGTGACTCATTGGTAGTGAGGAGGAGGGGAGATGAGGGGTTAGGGGGTAGAGAAGAGGAGGGAGATATGGATGTGGCTATGGGAGGGATGGATATAGATCCTTCCAACCTTGAGAGACTTACATAGCAGGTTGCAGATTTATAGGCCAGCCATGCTTCTTCTAATGCTCGTGCCACTGCTTTAGATAGTAGGGTGGCAGTATCTGAGTCCAGGGTGGCTATGACAGAGGTGAGAGAGAGACATGATCATTCTAAGGTCTGATCATTTATTGATAGTGTATATGATCCTTCACATCAGGATGTATTGGACTGATATTATAGATCTGGGCATGAGGCCTAGAGAGAGATTGAGTACTATGAGGGCATTGTTCCTTCATCTCAGCGGGTTCAAATGTATACAGCCTCTCAAAGATCTAGTAGGGCTTAGAGGTCACAGAGTAGTGGTATTGGTGCTCCTGGGCCTTCTTAGAGACATGCTTTTGATATGCCACCTCCTTGTCCACCTGGAGGCAAGGGTGGGGGTAACTCCTACTGATTATTGTAGACCTTCCATTTTGTATTATGTACCATTTTTGTAGTGTTGATCATTTGAATATACTTTGAAGTTTTACCCATGATTGTATCTTGATAGACTGATATTTATTGATATATATGTTGATACCTTCTTTTGTTCAGACTTGCAACTGCTCATTGTACTCAGATATTTTGATTTATATGAGATGTAGCTAGTATTTTTATATGATGTGCATTGGTTTAGTTGCTATATATATGATTATACATAATTTATCCTTAGATGAAGTACTTTTAATGCAATGTGATTCTATCATGCAGACTCTTAGATGGATGGTTTAATTTTCCTATGATACTTACATGTGTATGCAAGATGGTGTAAATGAAATATATGTTTATATGAGATGCTTATGGATGCATGTGATATGACATGACATGTATGTAACTGCTATTTTTTTCATTTTCTAATCCACTTAAATAGAATGGATGCAATGTATTATGCACAAAATATATGAGTAATGCATGTGTTAGTTAGAAGATAGTGAGTGGAAATGTGATCTCTAGGATTGATTTGATAGATATGGAATAATAAAAAGTAATTTTTTTATTTTTTTGATAGATATGAATTGATAGAATGGATGAGTGACCCAAGTTGCTATCGCATTTCCAATTTTTTTCATTATTGCATCTTTTTTATAAGGAATCCCAAAGAGTTTCCAATTCATCCAAATCACATACCATCTGGATACCGCTATGACCTCTTGTTAATTCAGAAGGAGTAGTGAGATTGAATAGAAAGAGAACTTAGTGCAAAATATTGACCATTTGGGTTTAGCTATGTTCCTTGTTTGAAAAGAAAGAGAGCCAAAAGCATCTAGATATTGACCATATAGATACCTCTTTTCCCTTTGAATAAAACAAAAAAAAAAAGAAAAAAACCAATATAGAACTCCAACTCACCCAAAGTCGACCTGGATAGCACTGTGAGCTCTTGGTTTTGAAAATACAAGACCATAAAAAAACCAAGATAGAAATCCAATATAGCTAGAGTCCATTTGGATAGCACTATGAACTCTTGATTTTGAAAAAGAAAAGACCAAATAACCAAGATAGAATTCCAATACACCTAGAGTCCATCTGGATAGTATCGTGATCCTATTGGTAAATAAACAAGCAGATCACAAAGAAGGAATGTCCAATTCTTTCCCAAGGTTGATCTCAGATAGTGGAACTATGCGACTGCTAGATAAGTGAAAACGCCTACCACATTTATCCTAAATCATCATGGCCCTATGATTGAAGTGAACATTCAATATACAACAATCATAGAAAATAAGTCATGATATATCATAGTTACTCTCCTCACTTGGTGGGTCCTAGAGTAGCATAAGAACATAATCATGAAATATATACTGACATTTGACTGACGAATGACCTAGTCAACAATTTTGATTGTTCCTTGATTCAGTTTGATTCCCTTGATTGGCCTCGAATCTCTTGATAGTCTTGATTGGCTTGATTGTCTTGATTGTGTCTAGTTTCAGTAATAGATGACTCATGTAAGATTTATTTTGTCTGGTTTTGAGCGTATCTATCACTATGTAAGACAATTGATATGATTTATTCATTTCAATCTTTTTGGATGGCTGATCAGGCCGTGTTAGATGGGCCCAATGTTGATTCACAAAGCTCATGGTTGTGATATTTGATAGATGGCTTGGTAACCAGTTTGATAGATTGATAAGGTTATTTCTGATGGGCCCACTACTAATTCATAAAGCTCATGGTTGTGACACTGATTGACAGGGTGTGATCACCCTTTACTTTATTGATAATTGAGTTGGTTTTATTGCTTGGGATTTGTAATTTTTTTTATTATTTTTGATGAAGATTGATTTTCTCAAGATTTTTGATCTTTTTAAGATTTTGATGAGTTTTCTAATTTTTTTTTAGGGATTTTGTAGGAAATTTTAGAATTTCCCCCTACTTTGGTGGACCAGTACTAACCATGGACAAGTCTTAGTGATCATAGGGGATTGTGCTTCTTGATATATCTTGGGTAGTCAGTCTTGCATGCCAAGTTTTCTCAAGCTTTTGATCTTAGAGTTCATTGATGGTGACACTGGATTTGAACACGTGGTTCCTATTTGCCAGGTTTTCACCAAGGTACCTACTCAATAGCACCTATTTTCTAGGTTTTCACTAAGAGAGTGATTTGGTTTCTCTTTACTTTACCTTCGTTTTTTCTTTTTTGTTTTTTTTGTCGCCAATGCGTCTTTTCACCAAGTTTTCACCAAGGTAACATTTTGTATTTTTTTTTTTTTTAATATTTTCTTGATATGTAGATAGTAGCCTCAACCATGGAGTCCTCAATCATAGAACCTCTTAAGGTGCATGTTGTTTATGTATCCTGAGAGCTGGTCTCCTTCTGGTGTAGCCAGTTGGTATGCCCTACTCTGGGTAGAGCTGATAATGACATATGGTCCTAGCTAGTTAGGCTTGAATTTTCTTAGTTTCACTCACTCTGCCTGGTTTGTTTGATTTTCCATGAGGACAAGGTCTCCTACCTCAAAGGTTCATGGCCTCACTTTCCTATGATAATTCCTTCTAAGGTGATTTTGATATCCTTGTAAGTGGGTGAATGCATTTTGTCTTCTTTCATCTAGTAGTTCCAATTCACTGAGCCTTTCTACTTTGTAGTCTTCATCTGAAATCAGGTTCTTTAATGATATTCTTAGGGATGGGATTTATAGTTCAAGGGGTAGGATCACCTCTAATCCATATACTAGGGAGAAATGAGTGGCTCATGTAGGTGTTCTCATGCTATTTTTGTATGCCCATAATGCAGGACTAAGTTGTAGATGCCAATCTCGCCCTGATTCATTAACTATTTTCTTCAATATTTTCAATATGGTCTTGTTTGTCACCTCAGCTTGGCCATTCCCTTGAGGATAATAGAATTAAGAAACCTTGTTTGATTTGGAACTTTTCATAGATTTCTTCAACATATTTGTTTTGGAAGGGTGTACCATGATCCGTCAGGATGGTTTGAGGAATTCCATAATGACAGATGATGTAATTGAGTATGAACATTGAGATTTGTTTTCCAGTTATGTAGGTGAGGGGAATTGCTTCCACCCATTGAGTGAAGTAATATGTTGCTGCTATGATGTACTTATGGCCATTAGCTGAAGATGATGTAATCTTGCCCACTAGGTCAAATCCCCACATAGAAAATGATAATGGTGAAGTGATAGGATTTAGTTCCTGGTGTGGTGAATGGATTAGGTCTCCATGAATCTGACATTTCCTACACCTTTGTACATACTTGTTTGCATTTGTCTCTACTGTGGGCCAGTAGTATCCCATGCGGATGATCTTTTTATCTAAGTTGTTGCCACCTCTGTGGGTTCCACAAATTCCTTCATGTACCTCGTAAATAGCTCTCTATGATTTTGTGGAAGTGAGATATCGTAATAAAATTCCATCTAGACTTTGTCTATATATATTTTTTGTGAGAATGGTGTACCTAGAGGCTTGGTGAATGAGGTAATTTTTTTGGTTCCTAGACAATTTGGGAGGTAAGACACTATTTTGGAGGTAATTATAGACGTCATGGTACCATGGGGTTTCAGGACCAACAAGGATAAATGTTGATTTTTTGATTGGTGCTTGATGTGATGGCATCACGAGTTGCTCCATGAGGAGCTAGAATCTAGTTTGGTTGCTTGGCATATTGATCAGTGATGCTATGGTAGCCATCATGTATGCTGCTTTATTTTGAGCTCTTGGTACTTTCTCAAAAAAGATGTACTGGAACTTAGTACGCAACCTTTCTATCTGTTCTTTGTATGGTATTATATTTTCATCTTTTGTCATATAGTCATTGTTTACTTGGCTAATGACCAACTGTGAATCTTCATCGACCTTTAGGTTCTTGATTCTCCATTGAATTGTTGTCTTTATTCTAATTATAAGAGCTCCATACTTTTCTATGTTGTTGGTGCACGGGAAGTTGAGTCTGAATGATTTTGGTATTGCATAATTTTTTGGTGTGACGAGTACTATCCCTACTCCCGCACCATGGTTCATGCATGAACCATCAAAGCATAGTTTCCATATCTCTATAGTCACTTGTAGTGTCATGATAGATTCATCTAGAAAGTTAGATATGATAGGATGATTATCCTAAATAGGTGCCTCTGCTAATTGATCCATGATCACTTTCCCCTTGATGGATTTTCTATCTACGTACTCAATGTAAAACTCACTCAAGATCATTACCCACTTTGCAAGTCATCCTATGAGTGCTTCTTTTCTTAGTAAATACTTTAGAGGATCAATGTGCACAATGAGCTTAGTTTGATGGATCAACATCTAATGCCTTAGCTTTTGAGAAGCAAAGACCACTGCTAAGCATGAATTTTCAATTGGCGTATACTTGAGCTCATATCCTACCAAGGTTCTACTAAGATAATAAATGACTCTCTGATTGCCTATATCATCATTTTGTGCTAGGAGCACTCCCAATGGTGATTCATTCATTGAGATATATAGAAGAAATGGTTTACCATGGATAGGTAGCACCAATATTGGAGACTTGAGTAAATTGTCTCTGAATATCTAGAATGCTAGCTCACATTGTTTGGTCCATATAAATGTGACATCCTTGTGGAGAAGATGTTGGAAAGGATGAAACTTGTTTTCCAATTGTGCTATGAAGCATCTGATTGATTGGAGCTTACCTTGTAACCCGCTTAGTTGCCTTAGGTTGGTTGGTGGTGGCATTTTCCAATATTGCTTTGAATTTTTTTGGGTCTACCTCAATTCCTCGATGTGACACTATGAATCCCAATAGCTTCCCTACTGTGACCCCAAATACACATTTCTTTGGGTTTATACCGACCTTTTATTCCTACATTTTGTCAGAGGTGGGTCCCAATACTTTTAGATGATCCTTTCTTAGCATTTACTTGGAAAGCATATCGTCATCATAGTCCTCCATTGTCTTGTGGTTGAGATCATGAAAGATGGTTGTCATGGCCCTTTGATACATAGCTCCTGCATTTTTTAGACCAAACAACATAATGTTCCAACAATAGGTTCCCCAAGGACATATGAAATCCATTTTGTGTTGGTCCTCTAGCGCAATCCTTATTTGATTATAGCCTAAAAAGCCATCCATGAGAGATAGCATCTAATGTCTTACAGTGAGATCTACTATCATGTTGATGTTAGGAAAAGGAAAGTCATCCTCAGGATAAGATTTTTTAAGATATCTAAATTCTGTACAAATGCGGATCTGACCACTATGCTTGGTAACTAGTACCAGATTTTATATCCAATTTGCGTATGGGATCAGCCTTATGAAATTAGCATCTAGGAGCTTTTTCAATTATGCCTTGACTAGTAATGCAACAGGAGGATGCATCTTTCTTAGTTTCTATTTGATTGGTTTGGCATTGGGTAGAAATAGAAGATGATGTAACACAAGCTCGGGATCTAAACATGGCATGTCTAAGTAGGACCATGCAAAATTGATCATCCTTTCTTTGAAGAAATTGATGAATTGTTCTCTCTCCTCTAGGGAGAGTGATTTTTCTAAGTAGATGTTCATTGGGTTCTTGTCAACACCCAAGTTGACTTCTTCTGTTTCTTGTGCCAACAACACTGACTTTTCATCTATCAAGGGGAGTAATTCATTCTTTCCATCTTCTAGCACCTCAGTGAGGTTTTCACTAGAAGATACGTCTTTTTTTGTCTTTTTATCATTTTTTGTGCCAGTAAGAACCTTGCGGTTCTCACTTACTAACAACTCTTTTTTCTTTTCTAATTGTTTTTGATGACTGGAAAGAGGAGCTTCCTCCCGAAAGTATGTTGATCTATCTAGGTCGATGGAGAAACCTACTTTATGATCTCTTGATGGCATTTTCTCTCTAAGTCCCATGAAGTTTGTGATAGCCTCATCATTCTCAAACATATCCATATTAAGTGGTCCTTGTTGATCCCACTCTATCAATTCTGGGTGTATAAGAGATATGTCCTCATGGTTGGTTAACTCTATTTGGTTGAAAGGGACAACATAGATAGTTCTGACAAACCTAGACTATGATGCAGATGCACCACCTATTGAATTGCTATCGATGTGTTTATCAATACAAGGTTGGTCTTCGATGGTTAATTGGTCAAACAGATCATCAAGGTGTATGGTGATGGTTGACAGAGGGGAATAATCTAGGATTGATGGCTCAGAGTTGTGAAAGGATCTCCACTTGTACTTGTGGGAGTCAAATTTGATAGAATTCTCTTCAAATGTCTCACTTCCCTCATAGTCTTGGATTGCTTGGTCAAGGGTTAATTGGAAATAGGAAGTTCCCACTTCGTCTGGAAAAAACTGTTGAAGTATGTTGTTGATCAAGATATGTTTCAGGTTTTTCCCCCGGTGTAACTCTGCTATTTGTTCTTGATCAACAGGTATGTCATGGGTGATAGGACTGGTTCTTTGTTACCCATATCCTAACCCTCTCTTGTTTCTCTAGGTTGGGGGGAGATACAGTTCCATTAAACCTTGTCATCTTTCACCCAGACCAGTTGTACCATCATACATAAACCTTTTCAAAATTATATAGCTAGCTCCATAGTTTGATATAGGTAGAGGTTGTTAAAGTGTCTCTTGTGGATCTTGATACAACCATGTATTGATATATGTATCAACTAGGTTCTCTTCTAAAATGTACCCCATATGACAAACGTTGTGGGTATACACATGAATAACATAGGTTCTAGGATTTTTGTTTCAATAGATGGTTGTGGCATGCCATATTTCCTTGGGCTCCGAGGCATGTTTGTGATAGTGAAAGCTTCCTCGTACCTGTATTCACCATATCCCTTGTCATTAATGGATATTTTTCCCGCATTTCTTGTGACATCTTCGGGGGTTGAATCTGAAGTAGAAGGTATCCTTGCATCTTGGTTTGATGGAACCTTGTTCTTAGTAATTGATATTTTTCCTTCTTTTCTCGTGACATTTTTGGGAATTTAATTTGAGGTAGAAGGGATACTTGTGTCTTGGTTTGATGGAACCTAGTTGTCAGTGCTGGTTTGAACAACATTGCAGTATTGGAATGGATTTAGATCTCCTTCTATAATGATTTCTTCCCCTTGGTGTGGGAACTTGATGCACTGATGATATCTGTAAGGTACAACTTGCATCTCATATATCCATGGTCTCTCTAGTAACATGTTGTATCCCAATTCTAAGTCTAGGATCTGGAATGGAGAGTTCTTGACAACTGGGTCGATCCAGATGGGTAGTATAATAATACCTTTGGAAGATCTCTCTTCTTCATCATAGGCTCTGATGTTGATCCTTCTTGTAACATCAATACTGGATTTAGAGTAGCCTAATTGCTTGATTAACTTTAGATTATAGATGTTTAATCTAGCCCCACCATCAACAATGACTCTACGGATCATAATTTTGTGGAACTGGACAAGTAAGTGCAAGGGATTGTTATGCAAGGGTTTGTGTGGTGGCACATCATAGTCTATGAATGTTGAATTTTTTTTGGCTGCTATATGGTTGATCATTGTTTGGAAGCTCTCAAGGGTTATATCCCTTGGCACATATTCTTTCTGAAGGGCTTGGTCAAGTGCTTGCTTATGTTGTGGGGAGATGCACAATAGGTTAAACATGGTTATTTGGGCAGGTGTGCATTTGAGCTGATCCACTAGGCTTGTCTATGGATTTGAGTTTGTAGGAGAGTTGACTGGTGCAACAGTTGAGGAAGGCACTCCTTGCAAGACAACTGGTGCAGGAGCACCTTTGTCAAGGAGAAACTCAATTAATAATTCAAATCTTGGCTAGGCCTATAAGGTCTATTTTGAATGTAAATGTGGCCATTAGAGCCATCCCAATGAATTTTTATAAATTTGTAATGACAAATGAAGTCCTAGGTTAATAGGTATTTGCATAAATGTCAAAA
>MU225705.1:1434652-1459816 GCA_018584345.1 Thuja plicata
CATTTGAACACTTGTGATAGGTGTTCTTGCACATTGACATAGAGAAGACACTTTTGTTGTTCATTCCTTCAGTGAAGAGGATTTGGGGAACCCTTGTTTAGTCCCACTCCATCTTCCATTGCATCAACAACTTTTCTAAAATGCATAGTTACAACACATTTGTTACCTTGGTCTTTGATAGTGATTGTAGCCACATGGCTATCTAATGTATTTAGGCAATTGATAGTGTTATCACTATTGGCATAAGGATAATTGACCTATTTTGACTGTCCACTAGACCTTGAGGTTTTCCCTTTATTTGGATCATTGAGTCTGATTGAATATCATATGATCAGTAGTGCCTTTTTTTGGGTATTGGTTACGTCGATGACCCCTGTGTTAATCAGATCTTGGATTGTGTGTTTCAATCGATAATAGCTGGGTGTCTTATGTCTCTTCACTCAATGAAATCTACAGAAATCATTTTCATTGTACCACCTTGGTTTTATTTCACCATGCTCATATTCTATGATTTTAGGGAGAGTAATATTGTTGGATTGTATCATCTTTTTCAAGGCTGATTCTATTGACTCTCCTAATGGTGTAAAATCTCATTTTAGAAACTAAAACCATGGTTGGCATTGAGCATGTGGTTGACTATTTGACATAGTAACTTCTTGGATAGGAGGTGGTTGGACTTTAGTGTATGCTTACGGAGCGGGCATCGTGGTTTGTTGGTTAGCCATAGGTGCACCTTGCAGTGATGCTTTGGGTTGGGCGTAGTTGATTGTTTTCACATCAATGATACCATCGTTGGTGACATTTTTGTTTTTATTCCACAACTTAGATTTTTTCATTGTAGTTTTGTTTGTATTTTTTTGGGTCAGATCTGCAAGGATACCTTTTTTGACCAAGTTCTACTCACAAAGAACTCCTTAATCGATGAGTTGTTTAAATTTTGGAGCTAACTGCAATTCTATTATAAATGAGATATCTGGAATGAGACTGTCAATGAACATGACTATGAGGTCCTATTCAAGTACATCATAAGTGATTGTACTTGCAGTATTCCTCCATCTTTGCAGGAATTTTAGAAAGGACTCCCCATTTTTTTTTGATATCACAGAGGTTGGTGATGCTAACCTTGCGCTCGATGTTATGGTAGAAATGAGCTATGAACTTTTTTGCCAATTCACCCCAAGATAGAATGCCATGAGGTAAATGTAAGAACCATTCCATTGTTGGTCTGGCTAAGCTTTGTAGGAATAGTCACATTAAGTATGTCTCATCATGTGCGACTTTGACACAACTAGAAAATAATTCTTGTATATATTCAATAGGGTTGGTATTGCCCCTATATTTGTCAAATTTTGGTACCGAGAAGTGTGTTGGGAATGGAGACATGGGAGGAGAGTGATCAAAGGGGTATGGGTATAAATCCTCTATGGTGTAGGATTTAGTTTTCCCTTGATTTTTCATATCCATAATTTGGGTTTGAAGGTTCTGCACTTGTTGGATTAGTATGTCTATTTGAGACCGAGGTTGATTTGTGACACTGTACCTCCATTTTGTTGTAGGTATGAGGCTGCGCCTTTGCATCCCTTGAGTAGGAACATAGGACCTTGTCCTTGGTGCTTGATATTGATTTCCCAACACATGATTTTGATATGGGGGCACGTGAGTGACCCAAGGTCAATTTTGTTGTGCTTGTCGTTGGGGTTGGTGTTGTTGTTGCTATTGAAATTGGGTTTGTTGCTGTTGGGGTTGAGGTTGGTGTTGCTACTGAATTTGGGGTTGCTACTGATGGGGTTGAGGTTGGTGTTGTCGTTGAAGCTGGGGTTGTTGCTGCTGCGGTTTAGGTTGGTGTTGCAGCTAAATTTGGGGTTGCTTCTATTTGGCTTGAGGTTGGTGTTGTGGTGTAAGCTGGGGTGTAACCTTGGGTGGGCATTGACTAAAAGTCATACTTGTAGAGATGGATCCCTATGGGAATGATATGTTGACCCTAAGGCTAGTAGGAATTGATTGTAGGAGTATCATAGTTACAAAGAAGTCACTGCTTGTTGGTGGGATTGAAGGAATAGAATAAGAGCTTGATTGGTCAGGCCATGAGGCTGAAGGTTGAGGCATACTAGTGACCATGGGTGCACTTAGTTGGGAACATGTCATGCCTTGCATGGAAGATGTGCTTCATTGGGTCATAGAGTTGGTTTGATTGGGAATCATCTTTTCCAATGTTGGTGTTGCCAAGGATGGCAAGATATGTGATACCACAGGTAGTGTTTGAGTAGTGTTTTGACTTGTGAGAGGGTTTTTGGGCCATATGGTTGACGGACAAAATTTAGCGAGGAGTTTGACTCCCTTATTTATCAACATGGCTAAGAAACATTCAGGGTTCCTCTCTACAACAATGTCAACTACTTGTGCTGAATAAGCGTCCTGCTCTATATCTTTGAGCTCATCTTCTCTGACATTTTGGAAAAAATATGACCCACGAGGCTGCTCAATGAAAATATTAGGATTTGTATTTTTGGAAGGGTCATCTTCTTGCTCTTGTTCCCAAGAGGGGAATCTATTGATATAAGACTCATCAGGTTGAGTTCTAGCCTTTGACCTTGTGTAAGGCCCTCTATAAGTTGTTTGAGACATAGTGTGGTCCAAATTTTGTTACAGAAACAAGTGATACAAAGCAAATAGAAAAGGGTAACCTTTCTAGGAGAGTCTGAGTTATGTTTGGACAAGGGTAATTCTAAGGAAAAATGTTGATTTATCATAATCTCAAATTTTTGTGATGTAAGAATAATATTTGTCAACCTTTGCCTAGGACAAAGTCATTGATAGAGATAATGATGATGTTTGAGAAAATGGGAGCAAGATATTTCGAGTCTGAACTTTTGAATTAACAATGTTTGAATGATAATTGTGCTTTCAAAGAATGGATGATCTTTAATGTTTAGAGATTCACACAATGGTCTTTGCTTTTTTCTGGGATAGACACTGGTCTTTGACACAAAATGGAGAGTATTTTCAAGGTTGTTAGTGTTATAAACACTAAGAGGGTGGGGGGGTGAATCATTGTTTATTAATTATAATTCAACAACTTTAAAATTGAATCAAATAGATAACAAATAAAGAAAAACACATAACACAAGATATGATTATAGGGAAACCTTGAGCAGAGGAAAACCCCAGTGGGAATTAGTACCCACAAATGATTGTACTAGTATAATGAACCTGTTAAAGTTCCTTTGCTCTGTTAGGAGTAGTCTTTACAATTCAAGTACAATGACCCTATTATGAGTCTTTACAAACATCCTATTAGAGGTGGTTGGCTCACTTCTAGATCTCACTACTCAATAAGATGAAGGCTACAACCTTTAGATAGCTGATACACACTATATCAAATGAACTGATGTAATGTCACTATTGTCTGATCAGTCCCTTTTATGCGGTGATACTTAAATCTCTTGTAGACTTCTACTTCATATTGACTTGCTCATATTGATCTTCTAAAAATCTTCTCTACTTCTTTTTTCATCGACACATTAATACAAAAGTGCATGTCTAATATATATACATGCTTGAATAGATGCAACTGAAAACAAGATGTTAGTCGGCCCAAAAACAACATAAATAATGCTTCCAAACAAATTGGCTTAAGCATGTTTACAATAATGTTTAAGACATAATTACAAACTTATTAAAATAGGTGCATAGCCTTTACAAAACAAAATATTATACACTAATCCACAAACCAAGGTCGGCTCCATACTCTATTTTCTGAACTGTTAGTGGACTTAATCTTCCTGTAACTTATTTCTACTATCATTTTGTACCATGCATGTATAGGGTAAGCACAAAAACATATCATAGAGATTAAGTATGAACACTCATATCTTGACTCGATCGTACACATGTGCGTTGGTGCTCTGATTAACTAAATAATTCTGTACTGTTCTATTTTCTGTACTTAGTCATTTTTTATCTTCAAAGTTTATTGTCAAAAATTCATATGACTTTGTTTCCATAATGAAAACACAAAATAAGTCATATACACTCTTATTGCCAACTTTCCAACAATCTCCCCCTTTGTCATTAATCAATGTGGCCAAGTTTCTTAAACTTTGACTTAACAACAAAAACTGTATATTATAACTTTGGCTATATAACATACTCCTTATATACATACATACATTACTCCCCATTTGAAATTAATGACAAAGGTGTCAAAATTGTAAGTCTCTGGGTACTTACTCCAAGTATACATCTAGATAAGCAATCTAAAGATTCTTGATCTCTTGCTACCAGAATGCCTTCAGTGCATCAACTGTCTGAAGATCGGCGTATAAGGAATATGTAAGCTTCTCCATATTTGTTAGATCCATGCAGGGTCCTTGATCATAGGTGGAAATGGTTGCATATATCTATTTGATGTTCTCATACAAAATAGCTAAGGAGGGTGCAAGTGCATTTCTCAGTTGGGTCTGCTTGATCCTTATCTTGCTAATATCCATCTTAACTTTTTCAATCTTGTCTATCTGTCCTTGATAGATATTGTTGCAGATATTGATGTCTTGGGATGATGTTTCAACTGATTTCCTTATGTTATCAACCAAGATATCTACCTCTTCAATCTTCTTGATGTGCTCAGAAGTGAATTTGACTCTGTCCATGCAATTTTCTATTACTTTCCTGCCTTTTGATGCCAACTCTTTTAGAATAGTCTGGCCAATCTTCAATGAATTGAGATCTAAACAAAATTTCTTTACTAATTCATCCAATCTTTCCTTTTTGTAATTTTCTTCTACAGTTTTAGTAGAAGAGTCTACTAAACTTGTGAAGTGTGCTTTGAAGCTTGTTAAGATGCTATCAACATCATCAACTGACTAAGTTTTAGCCACTTTCTTATCTGTAGACTCTAAGTCATTCAAGATGTTTACTGACTCCAGAAAGAGAGGGTTTCTCATAACCTATTTCTCTTTGGCTTTATCCATGGCTAAGACACTGATCTTGATCAAATCTTCTTCTCCCCATGCATCTAGGCTTGGTGAGTTAGGAGTTAAAATTGACAACAATGAAGTTAATGGTTGAATAGATGGAGTGAATATAGCATTTTGACTAGTATCCATACATTCAATTTTCACTGGGATCTCCATAACAGCTGGTTCATTAGATTGATTGTCTTCCTCATTATTCAATTTTGTTGAATCTTTAGGAGGAGCTTCATCTTTCTATAAGGAAATATTATCCGTTCATACCTTCTCTATCTCTCCAGTGCTGACAAATGATTTTTCAAAATTTTCCATGTCATTATCTAAAGCTTTCATGGATATCTTAACATCATTGATCACAATAGTCTCTTCTGAATCTTTGGCTCTATCAGAAGGTGATGAAACTACTGGCGTTGAATCCTGTGGACCTGTCATAGGCGCATTTGGAATCACTGATTCTTTATCTTGTTTCGGAGGGACTAGAGTCACTTTAGCTATAGACGTCATTGATGGATACATGTACCTATCCAAAAATACTTTCCGAAATGCTTTATGAGTCTCTTCACCAACCATTTCATATTCTTTATTCATAATATGAAGAGTTCTTATTTTGGTTCTGAGATGAGGTTTTACCAAATCCAATAGTATAGCTTTCTCATCATGTGAGCAAATAGGGAGAAGACTATCTAATGTTTCTTCTCTTATCCTCATATCCTCTTCAATTGCTTTCTTTTTCAATAGGTCTAGTATGTTCCATACTTCATCTGGTATGAATGTCTTGAGTTCCAATACTAACCTCTTAAACTTGATCATATGAGAGATGATCATAGAGTGAATTTCTAATTTATCTATCTCTTGGTACTTGTCATAGACATTTTTAATGGAGTCTAGTCTACCTTCATTAACAATTCTGCTCCTTAAGACTATTAGACTAGGTCTAAATCCTACCTCCAGAGGGGCTTGAGTGTTCTTTAATTTGCTTCTTGTTGTCCTTGAGGATGGGTGACCTATGGGAACTTGCTTCCTTCTTCTGGTCATCTTTCTTGGTACTAATGGTGGAGACGAATCCATGTCAATAGTAGTTGATGGCACAGATGTACCTTCATCAGATTTCTTCTTCTTCTTAGGGATATCATCAGATTTTTCTATTTTGACTTCTGTTTGTTTGAGCTCTCTTGCAATTTTAGCTTCCCTAGCTTTGTCTAGGTCTTCTTGTGTGATCCCATGAACCTTTAGGATATTAGATGCAATCCTTGATGCCTTCCTTTTTTTATCTACACTGTATAAGATAGAATCAACTTGATTTGTCTTCTCTTTGTATTTGCCCCATCTTGGTTCATTTGGATCTTTAGGTGCAGACAAAAGAACTTGTGCATAACCTTCCAACATATGTTCTTCAACTTCATAACCAAGTGGATGAATCCATTTGGTTCTTGGCTCAACTACTTCCATGCAAGTATAGTCAATTTCCACCATCAAGCATATGGTGTCCTTGTATTTATCAACTATCTTTTATGATATTTTGAACCTGTTATGCATCTTGATCCTAAATGTTTTAATCTCCATGTCCATAGAATCCTTTACACTACTCTCTGATGTAGCCTTTAGTGAAATTTGAGACATAGTGGGTTTACTCCTATCTAGGTAAAGTTTTGAGACTTTACCAACAATGTGGAAGTATAGATAGATGATCAAAGAGCTAAATCTGAATATTTTGCTCTTTTCATGCTTGATATCCCTAATGTTCTCAATAAGTTGTGTGCACAATGTCTCACAGAGATTATACTGAGTGTTGCCTTTTACCATCCTTATTGCTACCAGAATAGTAGCTAAAATACACTATTCACCCTACTTGTGTGCTGAAACTTGTAACCAAGTATCATTGTGAGAAGTTTGATGTCTTCTTCCACAATGGGATCAATAGTCATCCTACGCCTATCACTTTTGGATAAGCATGCTTGTTCAACCTGTTTCTTGACATCTTTACTAGTGGGAAGAACTGGTCCAACCTTAGAGAGTCTAGTCATTTCATGAATAAGACCAGCAGTGATGTGGAAAGAAACTTCATGAATCCAATACAAATCATCGTGTATCCTACTAAGTAAGATTTTGACCCATTCTGGTTCATAGAACTAATGTGCATTTGAATACTCAAAGATAGGGTTATCAGTGAGATGCATGTATTCATCCTTGAATGAATAATTTGGTTTCATCATTGATGCCATAAGAGTTTCTATGCTATTATCCCCAATAGTTTCCTTCTTACAATAGATGTATGTACGAATGTCCTCTACATGCATGACTCCTAGCAGAGTCTTGGAGAATGCCCCTTCTACATTATCTAGTACAGACTTAAATGGATTCTTCTTAAACACATATCTCTTCTTCTCAAAGATGTCAAACACTGTAGGAGTAGCCATAACTTACTTGATACTTTCTTAAGTAGGGTTTCCAATAATTTTGAAATGATGCATCCACTAGGGTTCTGTTTCAACTTTGATTCTCCTTGCTAACCAACCAATGGTTATATTTTGATGCTTTGATGCTAAGATATCCTATTCTTTATGAATACTTAATATTGAATGCAAAAGTGAAGATGAGAGATCTCTTTACCAACTTATGTAAAATTTACTGCATTTAATGTTTGTTGTCGTAGAGTGGTTTACATTGAGAATTTCAATCTTTGCTTCTGTTACTATTCAAGCTATGCGTCCATGCATACTTCCTCAATTCATCACCAAATACATGAATACATAGGTGCATACTCAGATCTGAGTATACCAGCCACATATGGGTTTAGAGCTAGAATAGATAACCCCTAAGACCATGAAGGTCACCTAACCAGAAGTAGAAGGTGCGTCCACTATGGATGCATCTATTATCTTGTTCTCGTCATTATCTTTCTTTACTTCAACCCATATTTTACCTAAATCTTCTATAGATTTCATAAAATTGACTTCACCTAATTCTTCAAATAATGATTCTTTAGTGATGCAAAGAGTTAGTTTAGATTGGGGTTATTTCATAAAGAAATTGTTCTTGGTTTCTTCAATGGTGTTCCTTACCCAAGTGACCCCAAGTGCCAATATACCACTAACCTATCACTCTAACTTCTCCCAACTCCCTTAATGTTATAGGAATTCAATATGGCTTAAAATATGACTCCAAAAATATTCAATTGGTTCTTGAGTTCCTACTCCAAGATCTTACCCTCAATCCACACTCTAGGCTCTCTATCCTTGTAGCCTTAACCAACGAGTTTTTCCCAAATAACTTTTTGTTTTCCCAAAAAACTTCCCAAATAAATTACATATTCAGATACCCATTACCTTTATACACAACATATCAAAATATTTGGTACTGCTACTTTGGACCAACTATCCCAAAAACTAATTGTTCACTATCTACAAGAGGGCTAATTTGGGTGCATTTACAAAGGAAGTACCATTTCTATCTGCTGCCCTGATATGCCACTTTTCAAAGAGTCTAAAAATGGTTTAAAACTAAGGATTATCAAATTGGTTTGGCAATATCACATTGCCCTATGGGGTTTCTATCATACCCTCACCAAATTGCTCCAAAAACTAGGGCCTTCTATTTTTCACCCTTCCACTCACTTCCAAAACCCCTCCTTCAGGATTCACCATGCATTGGACATATAATTTTTCTACCTCAAATAAAAACATGCCCTCCTTAAGTCAGATCTCTTGCTGCTACACTCTAGCAAGCAATTTCATCAAGTTTTCTTCACTATTCTTGGTGATCACCATATCAAATCAAATCTTCTGCAACATATAATGTTAGTATAATGTTGAAAATTTTAAATATGCATCATTCCATGAGAAACAACAATCACATTCATGGAATGATGCTTTCACATTGAAGAATTTATCAAAACTACTAAGAAAAATAGAGATTTAGTGAGGACAGTCAATCCAAATTGATTGAAATGGAAACAATAATACTTCAAAGCATCAAAAAATGTATTATACAACCCTAATATATCTTCCAAGCATCAAAAAAATTAATGGAATGAAATAGAGATCAAAACATGCAAAGGAAAGTTATGAAATTCTGAATTTTATTGCCATTTTGAGTAGAAATCTGTACATTTTATATCAAGTCCATACCATTCTCTCTTACAAGAATTAAATAAAATTCCTATCAACTTCCTCAACCAATCTGGGTCAGTTGGAAGACTTATTTAACTCTAAAAACATTAAAACACCATTTTCCCTCCTAAATGCTCATAACTGTTGGAATTCAAATATTTGAATTTCCAACTTACCTTTTATTGCATATTAATATTAAAAACCTATTAAATTCTATCCCAATTAACTTATTATTTCTTCTAGGACCTAATTGAATCCCCTAAACAACTTTAGATCCCATTTGGCACTATTGGCCACCCTTACATTGTTTTGGTCCTAAGTCCTTTGCCAGGACTTCTAGGACTTATAATATTTAAATTAAATTGTTTATTACATATTGCCATTATTGGCCTCAATATATCCCAATTTAATTTTAGGAATTCTTTAGATCCACTACCTCTATTTGGTTCCAAGGTGGACTTAGGTGTTTGGAGAGGTGCTCTTGCACTATTTAGGCTTCTCTTGTTTTTGAGTCTTGGATCTACAGAACCTTGAGATGTGTCCAGCTTTGACACAAGAGTGACAAATGATTTGAGGTCTATTGATATTATTTATCATACTGCACTGCTTGGATGTGTGTCCATTATAATTGCATATCTGACATGTAATATTATGATAGTTTCTCTGAGGTTGATTTCTCCAATTGTGTTGATTTAGATTCCTTTGATTCTGCTGTGACTGATTTCTTTGACTTGTTCTGCAATGAATAGCCCTGTGACCAAATTTATTATAGGAGTAACAATAGCCATTGAAAGCTCTTACCTCTTTACAATCTCTTGCCAAGTGTCCATGCTTGTTACAAGCATAACAAGTTCTGTTAACTTGCTTGAGTTCATCTTTACGTGGTTCTCTTTTAGCCTTTGCAAGATTCTCAGTTTTCTTTACTTTAGTAGATATCTCTTGTGTTTTCTTTCTTTCTTGCATTGAATTGATTTAAATTTGAGCTAAACTATATCCAACACCAATAGTATCACCTTTTAGCTTCTGTGCATAAAGTTGTGATTGAATTAGATCAAAATTTGTGTGTAGTTTATCAATCTTATCTTTTGCTTCTATTAATTTAGATTCTATCTTTTTCTTGATGTTTTCCAACTCCAATATTTTCATGTTTGCTTTCATAAGTTCATCGTCTAATTGTTTACTCTCTTTGGTATTTTCTTCTATAGCTGTTAGGCTATCCATAAGTTGTTCATTCAGATCTTCAATCTTATCTTTCAAATACATGTTTTCCTCATTCAACTTTTTGACCATTTTTCCCAAATTATTTGTAGAGCAATCTTTCAAATTTTTTCTTAATTTCTTGATAAGCATTTGGGAGCCATCAACCTTTAGTTTTTGTTCTTCATTTTCTTTTTTAGATCTATCAAGATCTTCAATGGCTGCTTCAAGATTCTTTTTCAGATGTTTTTCTTCTGTTAAATCCATGATCTCCTAAAGTGGTTAAACTTTCTTTCAGAGGACCAGAGCTCTGATACCAATTGTTAGAAACACCGAGAGGGGGGGGGGAGTGAATAAGTGTTTGTCTATTAATTATAATTCAGCAACTTTAAAATTGAATCAAATAGATAACAAATGAAGCACAACACATAACACAAGATATGATTATGGGGAAACCTTGATCAAAGGAAAACCCCAGTGGGAATTAGTACCCACAAATGATTGTACTAGTATAATGAACCTATTAAAGTTCCTTTGCCCTGTTAGGAGCAGTCTTTAAAATTCAAGTACAATGACCCTGTTAGGAGTCTTTACAAAAACCCTGTTAGAGGTGGTTGGCTCACTGCCAGAGCTCATTGTTCAATAAGATGAAGGCTACAACCTTCAGATAATTGATATACACTATATCAAATGAACTACTTTAATGACATTGTTGTCTGATCAGTTTTGTTTATGTGTTGATGCTTAAATCTCTTGTAGACTTCTACTTCATATTGACTTGCTCATATTGATCTTCTAAAATTTTTCTCTACTTCTTTTCTCATCAACACATTAATACAAAAGTGCATGTCTAATATATATACATGCCTGAATAGACGTGACTGAAAACAAGGCTTTATTCGGCCCAAAAAAAACATACACAACACTTCCAAACAAATTGGCTTAAGTGTATTTACAATAATGTTTAAGACATAATTACAATCTTATTACAATAGATGCATAGCCTTTACAGAACAAAATATTATACGCTAATCCACAAACTGAGGTTGGCTCCATACTCTATTTTTTGAACTGTTAGTGCACTTAATCTTCCTGTAACTTCTCTGTACTGTCATTTTGTACCATGTGTGTATAGGGTAAGCACAAAAACATATCATAGAGCTTAAGTATGAATATGCATATCTTAACTCGATCGTACGCACGTGCGCTGGTGCTCTAATTAACTGAATAACTATGTACTATTCTATTTTCTATACTTAGTCAATTTTTCTCTTCAAAGTTTATTGTGAAAACTTCATATGAGTTTGTTTCCATAATGACAACACAAAATAAGTCATATACACTCTAATTGTCAACTTGCCAATAGTTAGGCCAAAACAGGTTTTTAAAAGTCTCTGGTCAAATTGCAGAAAAACTCCACCGATTGTTGTAAAGTGACTGGTTTACTGTGGTAATCTATCACTGATTGTGGTAATAAATAGGTCAAGCATGACAATAAACAAGACTATGCAAAAAACTTCTTTCAATTGCAGCAAAATGTGGGCAATTGTGGTAAAGGAATGACAGTCTCAAAAAAGACTAACAATTTTCTTCACTATCTAATAAAACTAATTTTCTAGAACAATGCTTCTAATTTACCAAGCTATTTGATTGTTGACAACCCTGGACTTTAACACATTTGACTCGTTTTGATAGTTTTTTTATGTTTGTTTTGCATTTTGGAAACTGATCAAAGAACAAGCACAATAGATAATGTTTTTTGAAGAATGAAGACTGACATGTGTATGTTCTATAGCTTTTTCAAGTTTCAATGTTATCACGAGGTTTCAAAAATGAACATTTAGATTTAATCTAAGTCAAATGGCTTCAAAATACAATATTATAGGCCCAATGCTTGAATGTTTGTTAGCTCACACAGTAATTGTCACACTACTAGGACACAAAGTTCCATGATGTAGGCTCCCATGTTTTTGTCATTGCCAAATATTGTTTCCGTATAGTGAAGATCTCTTTCACTACAAAAATACCTTGGAACACATATGTTGGGAATCTTGGGGGGAAATTATGCAACCCCTTGCACTATAATAAGGTATCTATTTGGAGGTAAACTGGGTTATCCTATATTTAACAAGGTTGTATTAAGGGTTAGTGACATCTATCCAATCGGTTTATATGTGTGTGACTCACTTAAGATCCTAGTTGACCACATTGGCTCCTTAGGGATATTCACCCGATCCAGATTATCACTTAAGAGCCTAGTTGACCACACTAGCTCCTTAGGGATATTCACCTGATCCATACTATCATCAACACACCTCACCCGAGCTTGGCTAGATATGAAACAAAACTTTGGTTCACATCTTACTTATATATCGATCGAAAGGATTATCAGTTTAAGGTCATTGTCTGAGGAAGAAGTGCATTCCCAAAAAAAGCCTTGCTAAAAAGTATAAAGGTTTTTAATCTAACAGATTGTGCAAGTCCACCCAAAACTCAAGACACTAGGTTAATCACTTAAACCCCAATTTTGAAATGTGAACGAAGCTACACCACCATACAAGTACAAGTGTTCAGTTTTAAGCCCAAAAGTAGGTGTTGATTGCTTGTTCAATTTTAATGCACCAAATTGAGAGATTTTTTTCCTTTGTTCAATTTTAATCCTGACATTAATTTTAAGCACCAAATACCAAAATGTGAGATATGAGATTGTGATGTTTTGGCATACAATTTTCTTTTTAAACACCAAATTGACAAGTGAATTGATTTTAGTTTGCCCTATTTAGACAAGTTAGTGCCACCACAAAAATGTTAGCAAGTGTAAATTTTAAAAAAATGATTGACACCCCAAAAGGCTTACCCTTCTTTTTTCTCGGTGATTTTTCTAGCCCTGCATAGAAACAAATAAAGTATCAAATTTTCAGACGGATAAATAGAAATTTGGAATTTAGATTCAGCAACTTTCAGGCGATTGCAGTGAATAACATATAGTTACAGAAAAATGAAGGCAATTGCAACAATGCACTTCTGAATGCGGAAAAACACAGTCAATTACGGTCAAGATTAGTCTATTACAAAAACTTTCATTCGATTTCGGCAATCCAAAAACAATTGCAATGAATTACTAGCACTTGCGGCATAGAGAAAGAAAATAAAGACTCAAAAAATGACAAAAAAATAATGTGAAAGCTTGCAATCAATTGCGGTATTAAACCAGTCAATTGTGGCACCTGCTCATCAATTGTGACAAAATACCAACAATTGTGAAATTACACTGATATCGAGAAAATGATAGAAAATGAAATCTTCAATCGTACAGTCGTGGCTAAAAAGATCTGTCTGTTGTTTGCAAGAGATATTCAAGCTATTTGCTTCACGTCGGGTTCACCAAAATGTATGCGCTTTGTTCAAATTCGTGGTTCCTTGGCTTTCTAACGATGAGGGTAGGTGGCACCATTTTTCAATAAGGAAATTAATATACAAAAACTACTAAAATGAACATTTAACATAACAAATAAAATATACAATAAAATGAAAGGAATATAAATAAATGCAAACCCAATAGCTTGAGGCTTCTATTGTCTCTCTCTACTCCTTCTAAAATGTTGTTTTTGATGCTCAATATTGGTGTGGAAAGTGTCTATGACTTGAGAAGCATCACAAATTTGATAATTTAAATGGGTGTGTGATCGTAAGATGACTTGAATGCTAGAACCAATCTCATAGAGTAATGGTGCATGTGAGCTTGAAATCCTAGATCCTTCAAATGGGTATGAAGGGTTTAATATATAGGAATTGAGAATGAGATGAACGGTTGAGATCGATCCCAGAGATAGGGAGATGAACAGTTGAGATTAAAGGGAACTGGAGAAGCCATCAGTAAACTCCACCTCTTTAATTGGAAGAGAGGAGATAGAGTTTGGTTGACTGAAGAGCTAATTGTGAGTTACCTTTTTGAACTGAAGAGGTGGGTGGAGTTACCCATGTGAAATGGAGAGATTGGTGGAGTAACCCATGTGATCTAATTAAAGTTATCTCTTTGAAGATAAATGAATATTTAATTCATTTATTTAATTAAAGTTTTCAACATGTGAGATAATTGAATTCTTTTTTATTTAGAATTGCTTTATTGAATAAAATTAAAATAATTTAATTGAAATTAATTTAATTGGAAGAATTTAATTAGTAAGTTTAAATATTTTGATTTAAACTATAGGAAATTTAATTTAATTAATTAATTCATGGTAATTAATCAATTAAGGTTAATTAATTAAATAAAATTAATTATTTAATTTATTTTGGAAATTTGATTAGAAGATTTAGGGAATGAATTGAGAGGAAAATAGATGATTAATTAATGATAAAAAACCATTAATTAATAGATGAAAATTAGTGTTTTTAATGTCAAGTCACAAGTTTGTCCATTTTAGGGTGTCTACAGTAGTGGATATTTAAATGAGTTAATGTTTACTATTTTCTCATGCAATTGATATGTATTATGCTTTGTGTGTTTGTATGAAGTGAGACAAAGTCATAGTTACCCCATTTGTGAGGTCCACACGATGGTGTCATTCTCCTTCGCTGTTTGATTATTACATATTATGCTTTAGATATTTTATTAGGAGAAGGTACACTTGATGTTTTCATGTTTACTGAACAAGTACCAGGTACATTCATCCTGAGTTTGAGGATTTGAGTGTGTACCTATATCCCTGACAGTGGCATAGGAGATAGTATTACCGACCTTTCATTATTGAGCCAATATCATCCCTGTATGGATGATGTACCTGTAATTGTTATATTATCCCCTCTGGTACATGCTAGTAAATCTAGATTCATTATGTATTCGTGATAGACCAGTGATTGTCTATGCATTTAGAAGTTCCCGCAGTTGTCGTAGATGAGATTTATTTAAATGTTGATTTTTAATGCTTTGGCGAATTTAATATTTTTTTATTTATTTCTCTTACTGACTATTTTTCCATAGGTGGATTCCAAGTATTTGGAATTGATTTAATTGGTTTTGGTTTTATTCAATAGTTTGCTTCAAATAATTAAGTGACCTATTTTTAAAGTCACTTTTTAAGCGTTCTATTTATGCCAAAAAGTGAGTTCTTTTTCTCACTTCTCTTTTGTTGGTTTTAATGAAAATTTGGATTTTTCTCCAAACTTGATTGGGGAAATCCCTCTATTGTTCATTGTGACTGACCAAGTCATTGGATCTTGGTGGGTAGTGACTCGTTAGATTTGTGATGCAAAAACCTCCATTTCTATTGAACACCTTTTGGATTCAATGAGAAAATTTATTTATTCCTCATTCTTTTAGGTTTCTCCTCCAACTGTGAGGTAGGGCCTTTGCTATTTTATTCATTTCTCCATCATTTGGTTCATTTCTTTTTTTCTTTTGTCTTTTGGGATGAGAGTTAGTACTCCCTACTTTCTTCTAGCTTTTCGATGCCTGGTTGAGTCACTATGAGTAATTGAGGTTTTCATTTTTGGTTTTTGTATCATTATGCTGGTTGTTTTTCTGTGTTTATCCAGAAATAAAATTTTATTGAATTATTATGTTGTTGGGTGTCGTAGGGAAAATGGGTTTTTTCTTTGTACCGTTCTGACAAGTTTGATTTATGAGAAATTTTGGGGGCACCTCATTTTGTGTGCCACCAAGTTTTATAGTTTGGGTTGTTCAATTTAATTAGAACATTAGAGTGTGTTTTCCTCTAGGTTTCTAACCATGCTATGGTTTTATTTTATGGATTTTAGATTTGTGAGTGAATCTGTACTCCTGACCAAGTGCCTAATTGGGTGTGTTGTGGGAAATTGTGATTATTTTTCCTTTTTTTGGAATTGTTCTCCATGCTTGATTTTGATCACATTAGAATAAGTGATGATGGTGTTTGAGACCACATCACAAGCTTCTTAAGTGTGTTGTGAAAACATGTGTTTATCCTTCCTTATTTTAAAATTATTCTTTATGCTTGACTTAGATTACATTAGAATGTGTGATGATGGTGTTTGAGACCACATCACAAGATATTTGTGTGCCATGAAGGGATGCCATTGTGACCCATGCTCTTGGTTGAGGCCAATAGAGCCATGTACTTTATTTCTTTTACCTCCCTCTTTGATTGAGGTTTGGATTATTTTTATGCATTGTTGTGTTTGATCAGTAGGTGTGGAGTAGTAGGATGGATTGGCTCACCAAGGAAGGATGGGACACAAAGTGGTCCTAGGGTATCCCTTGGTTGAGTTATTTTAATAATTGATAACCTTAAACATTAAATGGGAAAATTAAACTTAATATAAGACTATGTGACTACCTTGTTGTCAGCAAACATTGATATGCTATGTCTTTCCTTTCTGTATGTGGACATTGATATGGTATGGTACCTTTCCATATTTTGAGAATGTTGATATGGTACACCATAGACTTTCCATATACATATGTTGATATGGCTCAATATAGCTTCCTTATTGTGAGAAAGATTGGTTGCTTCCACATGAGCCGGTATGAGCCATGTGATGACACTTTATTCTTGATTCTCGACATCATACCCTATCTAGTTTGAGTAGTGACATTAACCTACTTGTATTACATCCTTGCATTGGATCTCTATATTTTTCCCTTATTTTATGCATCTTCTTGGCGTGAGTGCATCCCTTTCTAGTGTGACTGATTATATTGTGTGTGGTCGGGGTGTTATCTCCACGAGAATGGTGGGTTGGGCTTGCGGGTACCACATGGTAGGGAGGCATTGCTAAAATATACCACTTTAGGGGACTAGTGTAGAGATAGTGGACAAATTTCAGTGATGGATTTCTTGAGCATGATGTGCTTCTTTCTATCCCTTCTTATCATTTACATATTTCATGTTTATACTTGATGCTCTAGTTTATAACATATTATATTCATGCTTTCCTTATGATGTATATTAATATAATTGAGTGTCCATAGTATCAATTTGTGTGTATTTGATACTCCCTAGTGTGGAGATATCTTTCATTTCATGCCATACATCAGTGTTGGCAAGCCTATCCAGTCTTTGGACCAAGGAGACTATTCGTTACAAGTTTTGGCAACAACAGTCACCTAATTTTGGATTCCACTTGATTCAATTGGATTTAAATAAAATTATTTATTTCCTAATATGTTTTTAGTTCCATATAATTGTAGATCTCAGCCATACCTTTTTGATGCATTTTGAATGGAGTCATTCAAATGTCATATGCAAAAGTTATGGCCTTTGGAAGGTTATGTTGTCTTCTCCGGGTAAAAGGTCATTTCCAGTCCTTAAAGTTTCATTTCCAACCTTTTAAAAATTCATTTATGGTATTTTAATGTCGTTTCCAGTATTTATAATGTCATTTTTGGGTGGAAAGGTCATTTCCAGTAGTTATAACATCATGTTTTTGGGAAAGATCATTTCTCATCAGATTGTGTCATTTTCAAGAAAGTGAATGCTTCCATACTTTTTTTGGAAAACCTTCTTACCATTCTAGATACCATTTTTGAGTAGGAACCATCCCAATCATAACATATCTGATTCATATTTGTTGGTTATTTTTTTCCCTTTCTTCTTGATGTCACCTTCTTGCCTTGTGTTTCCACGAGGGTGTTGTGGTCCTCTCGATGGGCAATCATTGACGATGGTCTGATAATTATCTATGGAATTCTTTGAAGGGTTATAAAATCTCAAGAGACGGGATGAACATTCTTATTATGTTCCCACTCAGGTATAGGTTTCTTGGGAACCTTTGGGAGATTTGTTAATTCTTCCGCTTGCATATAGTCATGTTGTGATTGTCATGTTATTTCTAGCATGTAGTATCATTCTTATGTCGCTATTATCTAATGCACTTCATATGTTATGCATTCTCTTATACAAAAATAAAAAAAATTTAGTGCATATTTAACCCCTATTTCTAAGGGTTCCTTGGTGGGGCATTAAATTTGGTATCAGAGCCCATGTTCGTAAATTGAGATCTCTTGGTATATGTTTCCCACTTAGTTGATGTTGTTGGTGTGTGAGCGCACGTGAGTAGTGTTGTGAATAGTGGTAGCTTGTTACTTGGATGCCTAGGTTCGACATTCTTGAGTGTTCTAGAAGAACCAACCCAAGTAACATTTGTGGGAGGAAGAGTTTTTAGAATAACTGAGAGGGAGGGGGGGTGAATCAGTGGTCTCAAAAATATTCCACTAAATCAACCACAAAACTTTATATCTTAAACATAAATCTCAAGTTATCTCTAGTCCCACAAGATATATTCCTTGAAATAATCTTATCAAATAACTACTTCTCAGAGTTCACTGTTAAACCTTATTCTTACTGTTTACTGATTAGCAGTCTTTATTTACTAAAATGAAGTAAATAAGTTAGTGATTACTGATAATCCTATTTTAGTAATGTGTAAAGCAAAGCATGAAAGAAATGACTCATAAACATATTTGACACATGGATTTTTAACGTGGAAACCCTATTAAGGGAAAAACTAGTTCAGACCAGTAACCCAAAATTTTCACTCTTCTAAAGTGAGCTCGGTGAAGAGCCAACCCTGTTAAAGGTTAAAAACACACTGTTAGGTGTGACCTTGTTAGAGGATTTAACACTAACATTTTATCACTTGATATCTGGCATCTCTATGCTATCTTCATGACCAAACTTTGTGTAGTTTTTCACTTGATATTCAGAATCTTTATGCTATCTTCATGATAAACCTTTTGATACTCCTTGGGATGTATCACAATATATAAAGGATTTGTTTAGATCTTGCTTGGTTAAGAAACTTCTCTGATTCAATGGTTAAACTGAAATAGTAAATGCTCTGTTCACATATACAGCTAAAACTTACACATTTCCAGATCTATTGTAATCTCATAATACTTTTCTGATCAAAGTATCCTTTCAATACCTTTTCTCCACTTATTTTTGCTCGATGATGCTATTCTTCTCTATTTCTTGGTGTTCGCATAAATATAGCTTTGTTCTTTAGCTTGATTGATTAGGAATGTATGAATTTTTTCTTCATCAGTTTCTCTTCAACATCCTTTTCTCCATTCACTCCCCTAGTTCACAATGAATTAGCTTGTCTCTTTATAGACATGATTTCACCATTTATAAGCTCTTGACTTTCTTGTTCTTGGCATGATCTACAATTGTATCCTTTCTTGCTTTAAAGCTT
The DNA here is from genome assembly GCA_018584345.1 of Thuja plicata. Taxonomy (NCBI): domain Eukaryota; kingdom Viridiplantae; phylum Streptophyta; class Pinopsida; order Cupressales; family Cupressaceae; genus Thuja; species Thuja plicata. The sequence continues at coordinate 1,454,106 of MU225705.1, forward strand.
TACTTCAGTTTTATTCCTCAGATTTATCCTTAACAACTGGAATAAAACAAATTTAAATCTCTTTCTTATCTCTGGCTTTAACTTGTCGATGAAAACAATATTAACAACTAATTAATTCCTTCTTTAGCTCTTTCAAGCTAAGTATTTTTTTGTTTCTGAACTTCAGTTCTTGTCAGTCAACACTTTAGTTCTACTCAGGAATCTCCATTGGGTTTGTTTGTCTATCGGGGTTGTCTGTCCATTGAGTAACATTGTGATTTTTCTCATCGGTAATGCTTGTCAGGTTTCATGCTTGGGTATCACTGTGACTTTTTATTTCAGGTTTTTCTGTACTTTGCGGTGCACTGCCCGTCGATATTTGTTGTCACTTTGTGAATACTTAAATTATATGCATTAAAGATAGCATAACCTTTATCTCTTTAATTTCCCTATAGTATATATATAATATGTACATGACCAATCTAATTCATATCAAGTTGACATCAATGACAATACAATACATTTACTAATTTAATGTCTTGCATTAACTTTCTACAGCTTGGTGATCATCAACTTAACATCTTCAAACATTCAATCAGTTATGGTTCATCAAGAGTACCTCCTAGATCTTTTCACCTTTCAGGGATGTATGATACCCCTATGTGAGGACCTCTTTTGAGCACTTTAGACCATAGTTTGGTAAGTTTCTCTTGGTTTGTGAGTGTTTGGTGACACTTGTGTAGTTTGTGTGTGTAGATGCCATGGAAATAGAGGTTGTGTTTCCCTTTCTATAGCATGATAGTTGTATGTATATGTTGATTCTTGGATGCTTAGTAGTTGTGAGTTACTTGTTTTCTTGGGTGACCCTACTTGGTCAAGGTGATTGATTGACATCCATGAAAGGCTGTGAGTGCCTCTTATTCAACTCCTTATGGGGTATAGTGTACTAAATTTTATGGGTGTTGTTTTGTTGTAAGTGTAAATGAAATTAGTTATGTTCCATTTATGTTGGCATAATAATTGTTGCATTAAAATACATTATGCTCGAAGAGTGATAGTTGGGCACCATTGAATTCATGTAAACAAACATTTAGTGGTAATGAAAGGTGAAATTAATATCGTATGATAGATTATTTGGGTTAATGACTTATGTCCCCGAATTGCATAATTGCTTGGATTTCTTGGGAAATTAGTTGGTTATTGTAGTAAATCATTGTATAGGAATTGCTTCATTTCATGGTATCTTATATTTCATGCATTTTGTTCCTTACAACATTGTATCCAACTTGTGTAGAGTGTATTGAGACAGTAGTGGTTGTAGATACTAATGGTCCCTTGTGTGTTATTCGACTGTGACTATAGCCTAGTGTGCCCCTTAGTGTTCCATTGTTTCATCCAGTTATGGTACCTCTTGATGCAAGTTATGCATTCCCCTAATGTGGGAAGAACCTATATGGTTGCTGGTCGATAATTCCATGTTCCATCATTAAGGATTGAACCTAGTGCGATCATGTTGAGTGCCCTTGTGAAAGATCAAATGGCCATGTTTTGGCCTCATGTTTCAATCACTCATGGTTGTGATTACCCTCATGAGTGTTGTTCTCATGTTGATCCTTCTTCATTTTCTCCATATGTGTTTGAGGATGTTCTTAAACCCTCCTTTTTATTCAAACTTTGTATGCAAAAAATTATTACATTGCATTGGAAAGTAAAGGAAATTGTATTGTGAAAGAATATTGATGCATTTGATAAAACCATAGTGATGCTTATGAATGGGATCTTCAATGATCCATTGTTTGGTGTGTGGGTATGTTCTCTAATGCTACTTAGATGTTGAGTCCCTAGTACCATGTGGTGGTTACTCCCTTTTATGTGAAAATAGAAAATGCTCCTAAACATGATATGCTAAATGAAATGAAAATGCTAAAACTCTCTCAAAAGCTCTCAAATGCTCCTCAATGTGTCTATAATAAGGATGCTTTTGCTCTTATATTCTTGGATCCTAAACACAAAGAAAATTGCTTGTATTTATAGTATTTTCCCAAGGGTAGGGGTAGAGTGAGTTGATCATGATCAAAGCTTGGTTAAGTCAAAAGATTTGAGGTGTTTGCAAATGGAGGGAAAGTTGGTTGGTTGTCTTAAAGAATTAGGAATTAAATAACTCCATCATTTAATTAAATTAGCCATGGAAGGGTGATTGGGTTGGATTTGATCCTTTTTGATTTAAACTATACAACTGAAAAATCAATTGCATAATTTGATTAATCCCTTTAGGCTTGGATTTAATTATTGATTTCATGATTATTTAATCTTTTAATTTGATTTGAATTTTGTTGCTTTGATTTGATAAATGTCCATTTGATTTGCATTAAGATGATATTATGAAGCATTTGGCTGAGATTTATAATTTGGAATGCTTGAGATACACATGGTAAATTTTAGGTGTCTACAAATGCCGCTCTTTGAAGTAATGTGCGAAGTGCATTGATTCAAAGAAAGCTTGATTGTCCTGATCATTGAGCTGATACTGATGAGCTGATATGAAAACCTAATATGAAAATCCCGATATGAAACCCTGATATGAAAATCCTGATATGAAACTCCCGATATGAAACTCTGATATGAAACCTTGATATGAAACTCCCGATATGAAACTCCGATATGAAACCCTGATATGAAAATCTTGATATGGAATCTTGATATGAAAATCCGATATGATGCTGTGATTGAAAAAGTTTGAAATTTTAATGCCCCAGATTTGATACAAGATATGCTACCAGATTTGATATAAGATATGTTGTAGAATCCCAGTTTGATGATATGATGATGCCCCCTCGGAAATGGAATCATCTTGATCATAGGTAAAAGTTTTGATGAACAAAGTGTAAAAAATAGATCAAAGATGATAGCATTTCTGATAAACGATGATGTGAAAAGATGTCGGACAAATGCCCCAGTGAGAAAAATATGCAGATTACGTTTGACTAGGTAAAAAATCTCATAAAATAGGTTAAAATAGCTTAAATAGGTTGAAAAACCCAAATTTACTATTCATTCACTTTTTACTATTGAGATTTTGCTCTGAGCCTCTGACGAATGATAGCGATGGTGGTCCCTATTCAAGAGCATAAATTCAAGTGAGCACGTAGATATTAGAGACCTCCTGATAACGGGCCTCCGGTGAGTAATTCAAACTCTTTTAGTGCATTTATTGCTCTTAAAATTGCATTTATTGCATGTTTTTATTGCTTTGTAGGAAAAGTTTAGCAAAATGCCGCGTAGGATATGTAAAATGGCACGTAGGTTAGTTAAAAGCCACATCTGCGTTGTGATAAGTCGTGTACGCACAATCCTTAGCTATGTAGGAGCTAGGTTAAAATTGCAACCCAAAAGAGGAAATATGCTGCCTAAAAACACCATGTTTTAAAAGCCACGTATGAGGATTTAAAAGCCGCGCAGGCCTATGAAAAGGCTGCCTAAAAAGTAAAGCGCCGCCTCCGTGTGGTAAAGAGCCGTGTTTAAAGATTTAAATGTCACTTAGCTTTAAAAGCCGCGTACACTTAGTTAAGTGCCACCTACCAGAAAGTTGAAAGTTTGATATAGGAAAATAGATGAACTCAATTTGATTGATCGTCCAGATGACTCCATTAGGTTCCAAGCTAGAAAATGTTCATCCAGAATGTCACGTAGTGTTTAGGATGTTAGAAAAGTCATAATGATGAATGTTTGATAGGTCAATCAGATATGATTAAAAATGATTACAAATTGTCCTTGTTTCTCACGATTTAGAGGTTAGGAACAATAAGTTGATACGCTCAAGTTAGAGAAAAGATAGATTTAATGTGTTGTGATTGACTTAGAATGGTTCATCAAGAGAAAAACTAACATGATGCACTTTGTTTCAAAATGTAGAAGCATTATCGCAAGTTAAGGGTGCGAGGAGTAGTGTTGTGGAATTTTGATCTAGTAGATGAGCTGATGCCACCTAAGCGGCGTACCATTGAGACTTGTGGTCTTAGTTTCCTTTTGGATCTCCCTCGGTTTCAGCTGAACCGAGGTTTATTGACAGCTATGGCAGAGCGATGGCACTCTGACCATAATACCTTTCACTTACCTCTCGGCGAGATGACGATTATGCTAGAGGATGTATATAGACTTTTGAGGATCCTGACTCATGGAGAGCGGGTGTATTATGATGCAGTGTATGATAACAGTGTATGCAGACGGGTGTTTGGAGATAACAACATTGCAGATGATTGCATTACTTGGGCGCAGTTTGCCTCATTTCCTACCCTACCAGCGTTATTAGGAGCTGTGATAGGAGGATTATTATTGCCAGATAGGCGAGGAAGTGGTTTTGTGGTCGGATGGGGTCAGATTATAGAGGACCTGATAGCTCATCTACGGAGATTGGATTGGGGTTCCTGCGTGTTGGCACAGTTATATCATGATTTACATGAGATTGTATATCAGCGCAGTGCAGCTATTTCTGCAGGTGCAGTTTTGTTACAATTGTGGACATGGGAGCATATCCCTATTACTAGGCCAGTGTTAGCACAGATCCGGGCTCGCGGGTATCCATATACATTTTTATATGATGGCATGATTGTCCAGCATCGTCTGGGCAAGGTTGATTTTTGGAGACGCACGATTGATGACATTGATCAGGTGGTTTGGAGGCTGTACTTGCAGTGCAAGAGGTGGCGGGAGGATGACGATGAGTTACCTTACATGTTTTCACCTTGATGGATGATAGGCCAGTCATCTTTGGTTATTGAGAGATTTTTCTTTGGCAGAGTATTACGCCAGTTTGGCCGGATGCAGGATATGCCACAAGGTATGACATTATATGCTCGAGTATAGGCAGAGAGATCGATGTGGGGCGCACAGGTTGACTACCAGTCAGCTTGCCTATAGATAGATCAGCTTGGATACGGTGTGTGGGATATGATACCACAGGTTGCTGACGCAGGGATGTTAGCAGAGTATCGGGAGTGGTTCATGCAACATCATTTTATGAGATTCACTGATCCGACAGAGCCTATCCCGGATGTTGATGAGCTTTCTGAGGATGATGGTGATGGTGGAGATGATGGTGATGATGGCGGTAGACCACACCGGTGTAGAGTCTAGGGAGTACTGAGAGCACCACGGGTACAAAGAGCGACTGGGCCTTGGATGAGAGGCGGACATGCGAGAGGGCGAGGTGGTGGTTTCAGATAGCCGAGGCAAAGATTAGCAGGTGCACAGGGACCACAAGGTCAGGCTCCATTGAGCGTAGATGTAGATTGGGCTAGACAAAGGAACAGATGGGTCTAGGAGGCGAGACAAGTCCCTGGGAAGATACCATAGATTGACCCACAGGTCAGCACAGCACAGGTTATACCGCAGGTTCCTTTAGCACCTTAGGCACCACAGGGTCCTCCAGCATCGCAGGCACCTTCGGTGTTAGATGATATAGTGTGGGATGTTCAGGGGTTATAGGCTGGGATGAACATAGTGATAGCCAGTGATGCAAAGAGGTAGGTTAGATTGGTGTTATTTCATAAAAAAATTGTTCTTGGTTTCTTCAATGGTGTTCTTTACCCAAGTGACCCCAAGTGCTAATATGCCACTAACCTATCACTTTGACTTCTCCCAACTCCCTTACTATTATAGGGATTCAATATGGCTTAAAATATGACTCTAGAAATGTTCAAGTGGTTCTTGAAGTCCTACTCCAAGATCTTACC
>MU225705.1:1475558-1503553 GCA_018584345.1 Thuja plicata
TATGAGATCTTGTACCACATGTTTGAGATGTAGGCAATCGTTGGTCTTATGTCCCCTATTTTGATGATAGTCACAATGGTTGTTCTCATTCCACCAGTTTGGCTTGATGTGTGGTTCATAGGGTTGAACCTTTGGTAGATCGATAAGATTATTTGCAATAAGTGTCCTTAATGCATTTTCCAATGGTTCACCCAAAGTAGTGAATGTCCTCTTGGGTGTAGATGCAAAGAACGATTTAGGCTTGGAAGCCCCTTGATTATTTCCAAAGTTGTTATTAGTGTTGTTGTTGAAGGGCACTTTGGGTGCTTGATTCACATTATTGGCTTGAGTTGAGTTTTGAGTGAGGTTGAAAGGGATAGCTTTTAAATTATTAGCCTCCACCACTCCATCATTAACCACTCCTTTATTTTTGTTGTTATTCCTTGTCCAATATCGACTGTTGTTGCTTTTGTTGTTGTTATTTTGATTTTGATTGGTGTTGAAGGTATTGTTGTTGTTGTTATTTTTGTTATCTTTGTAGAGTTTAATTTCCCCACTTTTCACCAATACCTCTTCAATTGTCACTCCATTCTCAATTAAGTCTTGGAATGATCTAGGACATTGTAGCCTTAATCGATAGTTCATTTCATGATTTAGGTTGTTCACAAAGATATCCACCTTTTCCTTTTCAGGTACACTTCGAGGGTATCTAGAAAATACTTCCCTCCATCGTTGTAGGAAAAGTATGAACCCCTCTCCATCTCTTTCTTTGGTATTGCATAGATTGAGCATTGTAACCTCGTGTTTGATGTTATAAGGTTACAAATTTAGAGGCCAATTCCTCAAAGGTCCTAATATCGGAGGGTAATTTTGAGAACCACTCCATTGCCATGCCTCCCAAACTTCTAGGGAATAACCTCATGAGGTAAGTTGTGTCATGCATGAACTCTAGACTTAGGGCACAAAATTCCCTTAAGTGATGCTGGGGATCAGACATCCCTTCATAGTTATCATATTTTGGATAAATAGCATTGGTTGGAAATGGTATCATGAATAAAGACTTGTCAAAAGGAAAAGGACACAAGGCTTCAATAGAAAAAGGTTTAGGAGCCCCACCTTGTTTCAATGTGTCCAATTGTAGTTGAAAAATCTGGAATTATTTTTTCATGATATCAATGGGGTTAGCCTCTGCTTCTTCTTTCTTAAGTTTGGCAAAATCATAATCGTGTGGAAGCTTGAGACCCATTTGTGCTAGGTCTAGGAAGCACTTCTCTTTATCTTTTTCTAGTACTTTTTCCACAAGTTTCATAAAGAAAGGGCTTTGCATAGCCTTGGTAACCTTTTCATCATTTAGTTCTTCCTCATTTGGGTCCATATTGCCCCCATTGTTGGTGTTATTTATCCCTTGATTGTTAGGGTCTATGTTTGTCCCTCTGTTGATATTGGTGTTGGATCCTTTGTCGTTAGGATCAACATTTCCTTATTTGGTTAAATCCTTGTTCAAGTGATTAATCTGATCAGGATCTATATGACTGAATCGAAAAGACATCCTCGGTTCTGTTTCCTTGATGGTTTCGTGTACATGATTTGCAGAAAAGGGATCACCTGGGAAGGGAAACTCTTGTCTCAAATAAGACCCGTCTAATTGTAGGGTAGATTTTATGTAATGGGATCGAGTGAAAACCGGCATTAACATATGTCAAAATGAGGATCCTAGGTTTTCAAACTTGTTCAATGACCAATCCGTGTACGAATTTGCAAAATGCTCAGAAATGGCAGATTCTAATCAAGACAGGTATTCTCAGTGATAAATCATCCAAAAGGGTATCCAAAAATCAAATTTTCTTTTTCTTAAACTTTTGGCAGATACCCACTGTTTGCCTTTTAATATTTCCAGGCGGCTCTTACTTGTGTGTAGGCAACCTTTTACTGATAATACACTGTTACTGGAAATTCTCTACGCGGCACTCTGCAGTTGGCAGGCGACGTTTCTCTGTTATCAGGCATTTTTGAAATATTGTTATGCGGCTCTTTCCAGTTAACACGCATTTGTTTGATGTTATCACGTGGCATTTTGTGTTTGGTAAGTGGCCCAACTTTGTTTGTAAGTGGCTCTTCAATGATTGTACGCGGCATTTTGTTGATCTAAACTAATTTTTTCAATTTTAATAGTGTTTTCAGGTTTTAAAATTTTAATGTCTATGATCAGATTTATCAAACAGTATTCTTGCATGAAAATGAAATACAAACTCAGCACACACATAAGATTTGCATCATATTCCTAAAAACCACACTAAAAGTGTATGTTCTCGGATGTTTCAACAGGTTTGTACAAGAATATCTTCCAAGCAGTCTACCTTAGCCTCAACAAATTTGGTTTTTAAACATGGCTCTACAAAGGTAGGTCTACTATATTTTCAGGTCTCAACCTATTCCGGTCTAAACCTTGACAAGATCCTTTACCCCTTTGAGGGCTTCCCACACGCACAAAAATTTGATTTTGCGCAATCTCGAAGGACTACTAGAGGAAGTGAGGATAGCTTGCACAAGTTTTAGTCACTTTCTGATTAAGGAAAAGTGCATTATTTATAGTGGGTCAGACGATATTGTGGTAAAAGCAAATATCTCCCACTTTGGGTCGTTCCCTCTCACCGTCCTCATAAGGAAATTCTCAGGGGGCAGGCCCTTTAAAGCTCTATTTAGCTAGCATGTTCATAAAAGTGGGAATTGAACTTGGTCCAACAAGTTTGGGAATTTGATTCACTCAAAGAGTGAAGAGCATATCCCTATTGTCTTCCTTTTGTTCCAAACACTTTAAACAACTTTGTTCATTTTCAACCCCTTAACAAGGAGGTTCTTAGAATGGAAATGTGTGGTTCAATTTTCCTATCCTTTTTCTTCTACCAAAATGGCTTTGCATGTTTGGAGTTTTTATTCACTTCAAAAAGTGAAGAGCATATGCCTAATGCTTGTTCAATTTGGATGAAATAAAGGATTTTCTACTTATGTTAGATTTAAAGAAAGCCACAATTTAATCAAATGCAAGCTTGATGAGAGAAATACCTGATTTTGAAGCTAGCAAAGGGCTAGGCGCATTTTTGAGTATTTGGCTTGTCTTTTTACTCACCTAGTGGCAATCGTTCCCAGTCCATCTCCTCCAACAAATTTAGTCAACACAAAGCACAACAAAGTGAAGAAAACTTGAAAACCTTAAAAGACACAAAAAGCTCCTAAAAGCTCTTTCAAATGAATGATTTATAGATTAAAGATTTTAAAGAAAGTAAGGATGCCAAATTATTTAAAGAGTAGGAAATTTTCTCTTATATGTAAAGAACACCTTAATATAATGATCATATAAATGCTCTTCCTCAAACAAGCTCTCTAACAAATTTGCTTTATGAATCTCTTTATCATTTTTGGTTTTAGCTCTTACCTCCTTGCTAGGCCTTGAGATTCGCTTCTTTGGTTTCTGCACCTTTGGGTGATTTTTCATCTGTAGAACAAGAAAATAGAGAGAATTATAAAAGTGATAGAATTAACCAAAAATTGATTTAAAGCAAAAGTTGCTACGCGACATTTTACATCTAAACCGCAGCTATCAAATTCTAGTAAGCATAACTTTAAACTTTAAAGGCGGCTTTTAAATCTTTCTACGCGGCTCTTAAAATATCACAGGCAGTAAAATAAACATAAAAAGTGGCACATAAAGTATAAAGAGTGGTCAGAAATTGCTGATAAACAGCTGTTGAAAGTTCACAGGCGGTGCACTTTATCTGATAGGCGGCACGATTTATCTGAAAGGTGGTCAAATTTATCTCCCACGCAGAAGCAGAAAGAAAGACGGACATGAATCAAGCTTTTCACGCGACGTTTTGGTGTTTGTAGGCGGCTCTTAACGTAGCATACGTGGCTCTTCTCCTATTTCCTGCAAGAAAAACACCAAGAAAAAAGAAAATAGACCAAATATTATGATAAAAATGTTAATATAAAGGCTTAGAGCCCCACGGTGGGCACCATTATGTGTGTAAGAAAATACACCTTCATGAAATTAAGAATGAAAGCAACAATTCTATGGAAAGATAAACAAGTTAATCTAAGAATTGAAACTAAACAATCTATATCATCTCATGGTTCTCTATCCAAGATTTGTTAAGAGAGCTCTCAAGCTTAATCTCTCTCAAGGACAATCCTAGAACGAGATATGTATGAAAAAGAATGTTCAAATCTAGCTAGAATGCTCAAAATGCTCAAAAATGCTCCAAGATCATAAGAGAAAATAGCAAATGCTCCTAAACATGATATGCTAAATGAAATGAAAATTCTAAAACTCTCTTAAAATCTCTCAAATGCTCCTCAATGTGTCTATAATAAGGATGATTTTTCTCTTAAATTCATGGATCCTAAACACAAAGGAAATTGATTGTATTTATAGCATTTTCCTAAGGGTAGGGGGTAGAGTGAGTTGATCATGATCAAAGCTTGGTTAAGTCAAAAGATTTGAGGTGTTTGCAAATGGAGGGAAAGTTGGTTGGTTGTCTCAAAGAATTATGAATTAAATAACTCCATCATTTAATTAAATTAGCCATGGAAGGGTGATTGGGTTGGATTTGATCCTTTTTGATTTGAACTATACAATTGAAAAATCAATTGCATAATTTGATTAATCCCTTTAGGCTTGGATTTAATTATTGATTTTATGATTATTTAATCTTTTAATTTGATTTGAATTTTGTTCCTTTGATTTGATAAATGTCCATTTGATTTGCATTGAGATGATATTATGAAGCATTTGGTTGAGATTTATAATTTGAAATGCTTGAGATACACTTGGTAAATTTTAGGTGTCTACAAGGATCATAATCGATCATTCCCGTTAGTTGGCCAAAATCACTTGTTTTTCTCATCATTGGATTGGCAAGTCCATAGGAAATCCAATTCAACATTTTTGGGCACCAACATGATTTTTGACAGTGATGGAACCACTATGAAAAGATGTCCAGACATACCACCCGATGGTAAAGAGTATGAATCCTACAACCTTGGCACCAAAGATGATCCAAGAGAAGTTTACATTGGGAGTGTATGTACCAAAGAGGAAAGGGATGAGATGGTCCACCTCCTTATAGAGGACCGAGATGTCATATCCTGGAGTTACGAAGAGCTAAAAACATATGACACCTCAGACATCATGCATATATCCCACTGAAGCCAGATTCTAAATCATTTCACCAATGTCAACGACTCGTCAACCCTACTATGAAGCCCTTGATACAAAAGGAAGTTTAGAAATTGCTAGATTCAAGAAGCATACTCCCCATAAGACACTCCACATGGGTCACAAACCTGGTGCTAGTAAGAAAGAAGAGTGGTGAGATCAAACTGTGTGTGGACTTCCAAAACTTGCACAAGTCATCTCAAAAGGACAATTACCCCCTTCCATCTCTCGACAAAGTGTTGCAGATAGTTAATGGGTCCCAAATGATGTCCTTCCTGGATGGTTACTTTGGTTATAATCAATTAATTGTATAGGAAGAGGATAGAATGAAAACAACATTCACAACCAAATGGGCAACCTTCGCTTAACGACAGATGCCTTTTGGTTTAAATAACGTCGAGACCACTTTCTAGAGGGCAATGGACATAGCTTTCAAAGGGATAGTTGGGAAATGAATTATGATTTACATAGATGATCTCACTGTATTTTCAAAACAAAGAACAAATCACATAAATGATCTTAGAAAGTGCCTCCAAAGATGCAGGAAACATGGGATTTCCCTTAACCCAAACAAATGTGTGTTTGGTGTGATTGAAGGCAAGTTGTTCTGACACATTATTTCAAAAGATGGTATAGTCATAGACCCCAAAAGGGTGGAAGCCATTCTAGATTTGACACCGCCTCATAGCCGCAAAGAGCTAAAATCCTTCTTCGGGAAGATTAACTTCGTAAGGAAGTTGATCAGCGGCTTTGCGGAAATAGTAAAACCCTTGAATGATATGCTTAAAAAAGATGCCAAGATTGAGTGGAATATCCCAGTAAAAAAATATTTTCAGGAGATAAAAGGCACAATTTCTATGGCTCTTGTCCTCGTCAGTCCTGAATACACCATTCCTTTTAAAGTATATTCTTTCACCTCAGAGCACTCATGCGCATGTATCCTCACTCAGAAGAAATGTAGTGAAGACGAGAGACCCATAGATTTCATGAGTTTCCCCTTTAAATATGTTGAGATCAGGTACCCCAACGTAGACAAACAGTCTTTTTCTCTCGTCAAAGTAGTGAAGAAGTTTTGACACTACATTTTGAGAAGCAAAGTGTTCGGGATAGTCCCTGACGCAACTGTAAAGTCCTTGTTGATGCAGAATGAGATGGGAGAGGAAAGAGGGAAATGGATGGCAACCTTAAAAGAGTTTTACCTAGAAATCTAGCCAATGAAACTAGTAAGGGGCCAAGGCCTGACAAAACTGATCTTTGAAGTGGAAGGTCTAGTATGCCAAACTTACACCGATTAAGGTGTGATCACTGATATATGGTATCAAGACATAGTCTACTACCTAGTGAAAAATCACTGCCCGAAGGAAATGAATGGTTTGTAGAGAAGGGCCTTGAAAATAAAAATCAGTTTGCCTACATGCTAAAGAATGGCTAGTTATATAAATGAAATTATGAGGTTTTGTACCTGAAGTGTCTGGATAAGCTTGAATCAAGGCAAGTTGTAGAAGATGTTCATGACAAATATGGGATAGGGCACAGTTTAGCTAAAGCAACCACTCACCAAATCCTAAGGGTAGGATATGTTTGGCCAACATTATTCAAAGACACTCGAGAACACGTGAGATCATGCCACACTTGCCAAACAAGTGCAACCCCAGAAAGGAATTCGACAATGCCCTTACAGTCAGTATACAAGGTCTGTTCATTCGCCCAATGGGGCTTAGATTTTGTTGGAGTGATTAACCCCCCTTTTTCTGCAGGACACAAGTTCATTATGATAGATACCGATTACTGCACATGCTAGACGGAGGCCCAAGCATTGAAGAATTGCACCACAGAGGTAGTGACCAAGTTCCTAAAGGAGCCCATCATAACTAGGTTTGGAATGTCGTTCTATCTGGTATGTGATAATGCTCCCTCTTTCTCATCCACCTCACTCATGTAATGAGCCTTTGAAAACCAGGTAATCCTCAAATTCTCCTCCAATTATTATCCATAGAGTAGCAGAGTCTACCAACAAGAACTTGAAAATGGTGATCAAACATCTCCTAGACAAAAATCCCCAGTATTGGAACACATAACTAAAATATTCCCTATGGACCGACCCATTGAGGATTAAGAATTATTTGGGGACATTCCCATACCAATTGGTTTATGGCTTGCAACCGGTCTTCCCTATGAACTTGAAAATCCCAATCTTGAGATTTATGGACCAATACATGGGAGGCAAAGATTGAGTACAAGTCAGACTTATGAACCTCCTCAACCTGGAGGAGAAGAGAACCTTGGCCCTGGAGCATGTATCAAATCACCAAGCCATTTTCAAGTGGTGTTTTGACAAGAGAACCACCATTAAATCCTTAAGGATCTCTGACCTTGTCCTCATGTGGGATAAGGAAAAAAAATAGCCGAGCAGCCACACCAAATTCCAAAAATTGTGGACAAACCCTTATCAAATATAAGAGATCCTAGGAGAAAACAATTTAAGGATCAACACCTTAAATGGACAGCTGACCCCATTTCCAGGCAATGGGAAATTCCTCAAACATTACTTTGAATCCTAAGCGGGACTTCCTTCCGTCCCTTGTATCATAGTATTTTTATTTCTTTGTTTCTTTTTCTTTCTTTCCTTCTGGTGAAGGAGTACCCTCAATTTTATCCATTGCAAGCACATAAATGGATCCAAACAAGAAGGGTTAGGGTTGTGATTGGATCTTAGATCCAATGTTTTCAATAAGTCCTAAAATGTAAGACAAGGGGACACTAAGTGATGTTATAAACTTAGTTGTCCACCTTAGTCAATTTGGACAATCTTGGGTAGAGTAGGATAGAATAGTATAGGGGACCTAAGGGAGGGTAGGAATGTCATTTTAGACCTTCTAGGATCCCCTATGGTGTAAAAACACTGAACTTTACAAGTTTAGTTATAATTGACAACTTTTGCCAAAAGTTGTCAAAAGTTGTCAATGTTGCATAATGCAACTTTTGAATCCCAACATTCACAACCACTTTTTCCGGTTGGAACCAATTGGGAAGAATATGTAATGGTGGAAAGACATTTCTCCAAAGTTGGAGTGAACAATTTGTAAAGTTTTTGCATTGAAATCAATAAAATCCAAACTGTTTTATGTATTTCTAACTGTATTTTAGAGTTGTACGGTTCTGTACATATCCCAATGCACCATTGAAGGATTGGAAAAGTTGATCCAGTGTCTAGGTTGAATTTTCCAATTGGTTTTAAGTATTGAAGTGTAGAGGGTCAAAATTTATCAATTTTGGATTTCTCACTGGTCTAAGGAAGGCCCTAACTAGGGTTTCGACACAAAATTCCTCTTTACCAGAGACTCCATCATGGGAAAATATTAAGCATTTGGGGAGAGAAAGGGGGGAGGATTTACTTTAAGACTTTGGAGTTCTTAGATCAGGAGGCAGTCGATGGAGGGAGAAATGATTGAATCTTCTGGACAGGCATTCATATGTGACTGTCCATAATTGAGCTTTTGAGGCACAACTCAGGTTAGGGGTGGAATGGAAGTCTAAATCATTGGATTTAGGAGTTTTTTAAGATACCACAAGTATTCCACTTTGTGGGATCACAAATTGAATCAAGATTCAAGTAGTTGCTTTGGAAAAGTGACCTAATAGCCCTTTCAGGCATAGGAGAGAATTGAGGACAGCAGGAGTTAGGGGATTGATCAAGAGCCCTAGCTTGGAGGGTGTTGTTGGTGGATGGATTAGAGACTTTGGGGGTGGTTAAGACTTTCTTTGGTGGATTTACATGTAAGTTTCCTTTAGAAATCCATATTTTCTCCTTGTAGCCCTATCGGGGTTTGGTGTCTAAATTGAATCTCAGAGATATCTTAGTAAGGGATTTGTATTTCTTTTCATCTAATATGATGATCTAATATAGGTAGAACCTTTGTTCCATCCCTGGGTTACTTGGTTCTAGTTGTGTCCTATTTTTCCCTTTTGGGTGTTGAAGGCTAGTGGAACACCTAGTCTTGTGAATGTGGGTGTTTGGAACTCGTTAGTAGAGCCCTAGATTGTGTGGGAGTAGGGGTATTGTGGATCCCCATAGAGTCATTTTTGACATAGTTTGGGGCTCTGATCCAAGTGGTATCAGAGCAACTAGTAGATCTTTGGAAGAAGACAATTTGCAAGCATATCCAAAGGTGGAGATGACCGTGAACTTCCTAATAGGATGACCAATGCTTAACTGCTAAGGGTGGTGAAAGTTTATGATGACAAGAGGAAGTTGATGAGGCAAGAAATGGAAAGGCTCAAGGAACAAGTCAAGAGTGGGAGTAGTAAGAACTCTGGAGTTGAAGAGGAGGGGAGTGATGAAGAGATCCCTTGGAAGGAGGATGTAGATGAAGAAGTCCCTGCTTAACAGAGGCTACTCTTGAAGACTTTTAAATCCATGGAGAGAAGGACCATGGATACTAAACTTGACCTACCTATCTACAATGGGAAGATGGATCCAGAAGAAGTCATGGATTGGATTGATGCACTCAGTAGTTTCTTTGACCATGAGGAGATGCCAGAACATCAGAAGGTTAAGATAGAAAATTCCAAGTTGAAGGGATCTTCCCTAACTTGGTGGAACATCACTCAAGCTGAGAGGGTGAAGATGGAAAAGAATCTAGTAAGAACTTGGAAGAAGATGGTGACCTTGGTGAAGGAAGCCTATGTGCTTGAGGACTATGAAGTTCAACTTCATAAGAAGAGACAAAGTCTAAGGCAGAAAGAGATGGACATCTCAAGTTATACTGAAGAATTCCAAAATCTTGCCATGAAATCTAAGTTGGTTGAACCAGAGAGTGTCAAGTTTGCTAGATATCTGCAAGGATTGAGGATAAACATCCAAGATGAGCTAAGTTTGTGTTCCCCTACTACTGTCCAAAAGTATTATCAATTAGCATTGAAAGTTGAAGAAAAAATTAAGAGGAGGAAAGAGAAAAGTGGAAGAGGTAGAGACCAGAGAGACTTTGGTAGTAGAGGAAGAGGGAAAAACAATGGAAGAGGACAAGCTCCTAGGAGTTTTGGAGAAACCAGTCATAGAGAAACGAGTCAAGAGGGCTCCTTCGGGGAAGGTAGTTCTAGAGGCTCCTATATAGGAAGGAGAAGAAATTCAAGGGGAGGATTTGGAGGGAGAATTTCAGGACCTCCAAGGTGTTACAGATGTAACCAAGTAGGGGACTTAGCCTCCAAGTGTCCAGAGAAGGCAAGCAAGCAGGAAGAAAGAAGGGAAAATGTGGTTAGAGAAGAAGGGAACCATGGAGACAACTCACATGGTTCTTATGCACCACCTAAGGAAGGAGAAGTCCTTATGATGAGAAGGACATTATTGAAGGCTCCAAGAACTCAAGAGCCACCTCAGAGGAAGAACTTATTTAGAACCACATGCAAAGTGGGAGACAAAGTCTGCAATATGGTGATTGATAGTGGGTCTACGGACAACTTGGTGTCAGAAGAAGTAGTAAAGAAACTAAAGTTGAGAAGGGTGCCACATCCAAAACCTTACAAGGTATCATGGCTAACTAAGAAGCAACAAACTGTCATAGAGGAACAAGCTTGGGTGGAACTCCAACTTGGAAACTACAAGGATAAAGTTCTTTGTGACATTTTCCCAATGTATGCATGTCATTTTCTACTTGGGAGACCATGGCAGTATGATGTGGAGGCTCACCATTATGGGAGGTTGAACACCTACACAATCAATCACAAAGCTAAAAAGGTAACATTCTTACCACTATATGATTTTGCAGAAGAACAAAAGGATCTAAAAAATTTATCTGTAGGAGAGAAAGAGTTTGTGAAAAATTTGAAGGAAGAAAATACCCCTTGCTATGCCTTAGTAATTTTGCCCAAGGATGAAAGACCTAAGAAGGTTGAGAAAGAAGTAAAACCCCTAAGAATAGTAGGCCCTAAGAAAGTTGTAGACCTACTTGGCCAGTATAAGGACATTGTGACCAAAGACTTACCAAATGAGTTACCCCCAATCAGAGACAAAGTCACAACATAGACTTTATCCCAGGAGCAACCTTACCAAATAAGGCAGAATACAAGTTGACTCTTGAGAAAAATAAGGAGATGGCAAGATAGATTCAACAACTCTTGGATAAGGGTTTGATTACTAAGAGTCTCAGTCCTTGTGTAGTACCTTCTATTTTAGTCCCTAAGAAGGAAGGCACATGGAGTTTGTGCACTAATTCTAGAGCCATAAATAGAATCACAATTAGGTATCGATTTCCTATGCCTAGGATAGAGGATCTATTGGATCACTTAGGAGGGGAAAGGTACTATTCTAAGGTGGATTTGAAGAGTGACTACCACCAAAAAAGGATTAGGGCTAGAGATGAGTGGAAGACTGCATTTAAGACCAATGAAGGCTTGTATGAATGGAGGGTGATTCCTTTTGGCCTATCCAATGCTCCTAGCACATTCATGAGGCTCATGAATTAGGTGCTTAAACCATTCCTTGGAAAAAATTTCATAGTATACCTTGATGACATCCTTATCTTTAGCAAGAGTAAGGAGGAACATTTAGAGCATTTTAACTTGGTCCTAAAGAGATTACATGAAGATAAGATTTTCATCAATTTGGAGAAATGTGTTTTTATGCAGGGAGAGCTCATATATTTGGGATTTGTGGTCTTAGGAGGGAACATCAAAATGGACCCTGAGAAGATAGAAGCCATCTTGAATTGGCCTTCTCCTAGGACAATGACAGAAGTCAGGATTTTTCATGGGCTTGCATCTTTTTACAGAAAATTCATTAGGAATTTCAGTCATTCGTGTGCTCCTATCCTTGAAACCATTAAGGGTGGATAGAAGTGAAAGTTTGTGTAGAACAAAGATGCAGAAGAAGCCTTCCAAATGCTAAAGAAAAAGGTAATGGAGAAGCCTATCCTAGTCTTCCTGATTTTCAAAAGATATTTACAATTGAATTTGATGCTTCTAACCTAGCAATAGGGGCTATCTTGAGCCAAGAAGGGAGGCCTATAGCCTTTTTCAGTGAGAAACTGAATGAAGCAATGAGGAAATAATCCTCTTATGACTTGGAACTATATTACTTAGTTCATTCATTGAAGAAATGGAGGCACTACCTCCTTCCAAAATAATTTGTTGTCTTCATAGACAACCAAGCATTAAGTTTCTTAAACAGCCAAGAGAAACTAAGCCACAAACACATGAAGTGGGTGGAATCAACATAAGTCTACACATTTTCAATCAAACATAAAAAGGGAGTTGCCAATAAGGTGGCAGATGCATTGAGCAGGAGAATTTTAGTTGTGCAACAAATCCAACTCCAAAGTGTAGGGATTGATTCATTAAAGGACATGTATAAGAATGATGATGATTTCAAAGATATTTATAAGGTGTTTTCTAACTTTTCTAAGGCTTACCATGTAGAGTATGCAGACTATTTGATTCAAAATGGACTCTTGTTCAAGGGACACCAGTTATGCATTCCAAAATTCTCAATGAGGGAGAACATCATTAGAGAGAAACATGCAGGTAGCATGGGAGGACATTTTGGTTTGGAAAAGACATTGGAATAGGTGAGAAGGTTCTATTATTGGCCTAAAATTCAGACTGAAGTGAGGAAGATTATAGAAACATGCACAATCTATCAAAGAGCCAAGGGTACATCCACAAATGCAGGACTATACCAGCCTCTACCTATTCCTACTAGACCTTGGGAGAGTTGCAACATGGACTTTTTGATGGAATTGCCTAGGACACAAAAGGGGTATGATAGTATTTGTGTTGTAGTGGACAGGTTTAGTAAAATGGACCACTATATCCCTTGTAAAATTACTAATGATGCATCAACAATTGTAAGTGTGTTCTTCAAGGAAATTGTGAGGATTCATGGCTTACCTCAAACCATTCTCTCTGATAGAGACGTGAAGTTTATTGGTCACTTTTGGAGGACCTTGTGGAAAAGGTTAGGGACCAATCTAAGCTTTAGTTCTACCTACCATCCACAAACAGATGGGCAAACAGAAGTGGTAAACAAATCACTTGGAAATCTACTTTGGTGTTTGGAAAAACAATATGGAGACAAGTGGGGTGCAGTCCTACCCCAAGCAGAGTTTTCTTTCAATGACTCAGTCAACAGGAGTACATGGAAGAGTCCCTTTCAAATTGTGTATGGGTAATGTCCAAGAGGCATCTTGGAACTCAGAGAATTGACACAAAACACTCCAGTCAGTGCTCATGGGGAATAATTTGCAGAGAGTGAAAGAAATTCATGACACAGTGAGATTGGCACTTGAGAAGAGTGCAGACAAGTACAAGAAAGACAAAGAAAAGAATAGAAGAGATGTTCAGTTATAGTTGGGAGACTTGGTGTGGGCATATTTGAAGAAGGAAAGATTACCTAAGGGCAAACACACTAAAGTACTCATGAAGAAAGTAGGACCCTATCTAGTATTGAAGAAGTATGGGTTGAATGCGTATGAGATTGAACTACCCTCACACCATGGAATCTCCCCTATATTAAATATTTGTGATCTAAACCCATATAAAGGTGATGTGAATGTAGTTTTTGAAGTATAGGTGGAAGAGCTTGAAGAAGATGTTGTAGGTATACCCTCTCATGTACCAAAGAAGCTTGAGAAGATTTTGGACACCAAGATCATCAAAAAAACAAGAAAGAATGTTTACAAGAAATATTTGGTCAAATGGAAAGATAGTCCTGAGGAGGAATCTGTATGGAAGGATGAGCGAGAAATTCAGAAGCATGGCTCCAGTTTAGAAGACCTCATCTCAAGAGGACTTGAGATCAATGCACCCTGGGAGTATGGTGTAGGAGCACCCTCAAGTTCATCCATTGCAAGCAAATTAGTGGATCCAAACAAGAAGGTTTAGGGTTTTTATTGGATCTTAGATCCAATGTTTTCAATAAGTCCTAAAATGTAAGACAAGGGGACACTAAGTGATGTTATAAACTTAGTTGTCCACCTTAGTCAATTTGGACAATCTTGGGTAGAGTAGGCTAGAATATTCTAGGGGACATAAGGGAGGGTAGTAATTTAATTTTAGGCCTTCTAAGATCCCCTATGGGGTAAAAACATTTAACTTTACAAGTTTAGTTATAATTGACAACTTTTGCAAAAAGTTGTCAAAAGTTGTCAATGTTGCATAATGCAACTTTTGCCAAAAGTTGCAACTTTTGAATCCCAAAATTCACAACCACTTTTGTCAATTGGAAACACTTGGGAATGATATGTAATGGTGGAAAAACCTTTATCCAAAGTTGGAGTGAACAATTTGTAAAGTTTTTGCATTGAAATCAATAAAATCCAAACTATTTTCTATATTTCTAACTGTATTTCAGAGTTGTACGGTTCTGTATGAATCCCAATGCACCATTGAAGGATTGGAAAAGTTGATCTAGTGTCTGGGTTGAATTTTCCAATTGGTTTGAAGTCTTGAAGTGCAGGGGGTCAAAATTTATCAAATTTTGATTGCTCACTGGTCTGAGGAAGGCCCTAAATAGGGTTTCAACACAAAATTCCTCTTTCCCAGAGACTCCACCATGGGAAAATATTAAGCCTTTGGGGAGAGAAAGGGGGAGGATGTAATTTAATAATTTGGAGGTCTTAGATCAGGAGGCAGTCGATGGAGGGAGAAATGATTGAATCTTCTGGACATGCATTCATATGTGACTGTCCATAATTGAGCTTTTGAGGCACAACTCGGTCCAGGGGTGGAATGGAAGTCTAAATCCTTGGATTTAGGAGTTTTTTAAGATTCCACAAGTATTCCAATTTTTGGGATGACAAATTGAATCAAGATTCAATTAGTTTCTTTGGAAAAGTGACCTAATAGCCCTATTAGGCTCAGGAGAGAATTGATGACAGCAGGAGTTAGGGGATTGATCAAGAGCCCTATCTTGGAGGGTGTTGTTGGTGGATGGATTAGAGACTTTGGGGGTGGTTAAGACTTTTTTTGGTGGAGTTCCAAGTAATTTTCCCTTAGAAATCCATATTTTCTCCTTGTAGCCCTTTGGGGGTTTAGATGTCTAAATTGAATCTCAGAGATATCTCCATAAGGGATTTGTATTTCTTTTCATCTAATATGATGATCTAATATAGGTAGAGCCTTTGTTCCATCCCTAGGTTACTTGCTTCTAGTTGTGTCATATTTTTCCCTTTTGGGTGTTGAAGGCTAGTGGAAGACCTAGTCTTGTGAATGTGGGTTTTGGGAACTCTTTAGTAGAGCCCAAGATTGTGTAGGAGTAGGGGTATTGTGGATCCCTAGAGAGTCATTTTTGACATAGTTTGGGGCTCTGCTCTACCTTCATTTTTTTTCACCGTCATTCCTGTTCCTCTATCCTTGGTCGCCTCCTTTTGTCAGGGCTCTTTTTTCTTTAGGCCAAGTGTGTCTTGGATTCATTCCAAGTGGTTCGTAAATGGGAGCATAACTATTTATTAGTAAACTTCTCCAAGGAAACATACAGTGCAGAGAATAATCCAAAAGAAAAAGTCGTGACATCTATCATTGGTGAACATGACGATGTTTAAAGCTCAGTCATCCTAATCACCAAAACAAATTAAGAGACGACACCCAAGAACCTTTGTTTCTCAAGCGTTTGTCAGTTGAGACTAGCATTAATGCATGGATTTGGGTACCCACCAATCCTAAAACCCAAGTATAAATGAATGTGAAGGTAGGGAAAAATGAAAGAAATAGCTGAAGAAAGAGCGCACGATAAGAAAAGTAGCTCGAAGAGGTCACAAGTGTGAAATATGGGTAGAACAACCTAATCGCTGCTTAGATCAATCAAAGAAGAAAGCATGGACCTGAACACATTGAATAAAATACATCCAAAGCTTGATACATTTCATGTGCCTAGAAGAAAAAAAGAACAATATATCCAACGAATAGAACTCTCAAGCAAAAGCTACAGCCTAGGAGAGAAAACAAACAAGGGTAACTATGACAACCTCTATTGGGGCTAAAGACGCCTGACTGGCAGTAGAGCAAGGTTACACTTGGGATTTAGGGAAAAATTTGTCGGGGCTATGGATGCCTAAATGGAAGAAAACCTCTTTCCAGGAAGCCCTGGACTACATGGTGAAGGTTGGGAACAACTGACATGTTGGGACTGAAAAAAGAAGTAAGGGTTTTTGAAGTACCATGTTAAAACTTTGCATTTTGACCCCCTGTAAGTGTTTTTTGAGCCTATTTGCCTAGATGAGATTCTGAAATTTTCCATACATGGCAAGTACTTATCACTCTTGTTTAGGTATTTGAAGACATCCCAGGTCATTAAATTTGAGTTTCAAGCTGTTTCGTGATGTCTTGTTTTGAGCACTTGTCAAAATCTGCATTTGTGCCTAAGTGTCAATCTGTTGTAATAGGCCTAGTTTGCCTTTGAATATCTTGGACCCAGAAATGTTTCATGACCCACCACTTTGGGGATGTTTAGTGTGCATATAAAAGAACCTATGTTTCAAATCCGAAGTCATTTTGATATGTTTTGACTAGTTTTCAAACCCCTCAAAGTTGGTAGTTTGTTGTTGTCATGCATTGTGTAATTGATCAAAATCCTGAGTAGCTGTGTTTGACTGACTGTGACTTTTGACCTTGCGACCTAATTGAAAAAATTATTTTTGTACTCCATTATAGAGGTAAAATAATTCTTGAGTCTTTTTCTTCAAGTTGTGACAAGTCTATTTGGTCAGTTTGCTAAGCCCATTCCATTTGCAGTTTCTATCAGTGTGCCAAACTGTCAAATGCAGATTTCTGAGTGACCTGCTTTGAGGTCTTACAATTTAACACCCAGTTGAATGAAATGGACAATTGAATTCTCCCTGGTATTATAGGAATGGAAATGTGCTACCATGAATATCTTTAGGCCATGATGAATCCGTTTGCTCAATTTGCCAATCCGATTCCATTTGCAATTTCTAGCATTTTGATGCAGATCAGTTACACAGTTTGGTCGGAGGCGCTGTTTGCGAGGTTATATCTTGAATACCATGATTTATCACATCAATAAAATGGTTTCCTTGAATTATAGACCAAATTTGATTCAATTTTGCAAGGTTTCAGTTCCTGAGGGTTTTGTTTGTACACATTTCAAGACTCTTTTCATTTGCAGAAATCATTATTCCTCATGTTTTCTGTTTCCTGCATTTTCAAGTGGCTACTTTGAGGGGTTGCCAAATGTGATCGGTTGGTTGTCAAGAGTCACCCTTCTGGATCCATATTCTTCATATAGCATACTCCCAGTACCCAGAAGCTTGGATCTTCAGGAAGTCATTTGACTTGTTTTCAAAGTCGAAACTAAATGCAGTTCACTGCTATTGGACAGGGTAATTTGCAGAATTGTTGTAAAGAGGCGACTTGGGTGATTAAAATCCTTTCGCCTGTTTGGTTTTGCCAAGCGTCACTTTGCAGCATGGAAGAATGTCAATCATGGAATGTGTATGCCCATCGCCATGTCCCGGTTACTGGATCTTGTCAGTTTTTAAAGGCAGCCCCAAAGGCTAGTTGCCATTAATGTGATCAATCTGCATAAATGTTAAAATTATTATAAAGGCCATCGATTTGTACTTTATGGTCAAAATTTAGAATGTGAAAGTGTAGATAGGAGGCATCGGGTGCAAGGAAGCTTCCAGATAATGCAAATGATGATCAATCCAATCTACCGGGATAAATTTTATTCAACATTCTGTCAAATAATCCACATCTCAGAATTGTGCTTCAATACTAGTTGTACTCTCATGAAGATAGTTTATAACTACAATGTCAGAGGAACTTTCCAAGTATCTTTTATGTTTTGAATGGATCACCACACCATTTTGCAAGAGTATTCATTAAGGCACGAACAAGGGAGATGTGTGCAAGGTGATAGCATCTTTAGGCTCCAGTACCAATAACTTCAAGTTACGATACAATCTTTACGAATTTACGATTGGCACTGAGTACTTTGTAGTTACTGTGGCCATGGTTCCCGATTTCATTTGTTCACCACATACTTGAAAGTTCCCAATATTGCAAGGAAATTGTGGGCATGCCTTTTATTTTTGTATATGTAATGGAGAAGGTATGTTTTACCCACTTTAAAGCCCACGAGCTTGCAACATCTGTACCCAATTCAGCTGGGCATTATAATGTCTGTGGTGGGTTTCAAAAGAAAATAGAGAGGGTGCCCATGTTGTTTCCTATGGAAATTTTAAGACATTCCAAAACACTCAATGTATATTTCATATGCAAATTGCAAATGAAGGCAGAGCATGTCATATGGCTACGCAACTAGTGGAGAAGGAGGTCTTCGAAGACTTTTGAAACAACAACTATCTCATGCAATGAATGGGATTTCATACCCTGCGCTAGATAGTGGGGAGTGAAGGACTTGCACAACGAATCATAGAGTCTACGCATTGGAAGATAGGGAAGAAATGTTTCAAGCTAATGCAATCTGCAGGTGTAAAGTTATATCCAGAACCTTTGCCAGCATCCTCCCAGCCCATGCTAAAATGGAAGCTTTGGAACAAGGCATGTGATTTTTTTACATGATGCCTCAAAGAGACGTCATCTCATGAAATATGATGATTGCAGGAGCCAGTGCAGGGGAGTGTAAGAAGTTTTTTTATATTTTAAAGAGTCCCAAGATGATACACAGGAACTTAGTGCCAAGAGAAATGGAGATGTCTGTGCAAGACATATGGAGCAGTCTAAAACTTGCAAAGAAAATAGTCAACTCCAGCGCAGTACAAAGAAAGAGACTGCCTACGCTGGAGATGTAGGAGCAGACACAAGGAAAATAGAAATTTGGCAGGTTTTAAAGATGCTAATAACAAGTGTATTCAGCCCCCAGAGTCCTCCTTGCTGCGCATAGGTCCCAGGAGCCTGCGTGGAGTTATGAAAGACTCAGCAAGTAGAAAACACTCAGATATTTTGTCCCACATGTGTGGGGTTTTTGAGTTTTTAAGTGTTCATCTATGTTGGCACTTATATGTTATGTAAAGAAAGAAAGGCAAGAGGTTCTGTGGCGGGCCCTTAGGCTGGACATTTTAGAGGGTGGTGGGCCCAAAATATTTTGATGTAAAATGCATTCTTTAAAAAACTCATCAAACAATTATCCCACATTGATGCCACAAGGGGATTTCAAAGTGTTCATAAGGAAAAATGCTTACAATGTAATTTGAAGAAGAAAGAGGTGACTATGGGTGCACACAGGAGCTGAAGGATTGCCTCAAAAACCATGCCCGAGAAGAAGACACCCAATATTTTCGTGGGACCCATGATGACATGTGGTAGATGACGTGGTAGATCGGCTTGCAGGTTGGGCGCGGATCCTGTGGCGACTGAGAATCGATGAAAGACTTAATCACTTGGTGAGGAAGTTGCAGGGATGATATGTATAAGTGATTAAGCCATTGGACCACATGGAAAAGATGACAACCGGATAGACAATGAGGTGACAAGGTGGTGATGATGTGGCAGTGCGTCAGACAGGCCTCCAAGATCGGCATGGATCTCGAGGCAACCAAATCAACAGTTGACTTAATCACTTAAGGCTAAAGATGCATGAGGTTCATCTTTAAGCCATTAAGCCATTGGTCCATGTGGCAGCTCAGACACATGGTGCCTAGTGGATCTGCAAGCCAATCAGAGGCTGCCACGTGGCACTTTCTGGAAAAAGGTATTAAAAAGTTGTTGAATATGTGCAATATAAAATGAGGTTGAAGCATTAAAATGAAATATTATTCAATAGTCAAACTATTGAATTAATGCATAATTTTGAATATTTCAAAGTATTCCAAAGTTCAAAACTGAATATGCACAGGAGATGGAGTTTGTTAGGGATGATTCAGAGGGCAAATTTTGTCCAAAATATAGAGTATTATATGTTGTCGGAAAGGTCTCAGAAAGGAGATAATGATTTTGTAGACCAATTGAGGGAAAATCAAATCAGATTTTCACAATTTTAGTCTGAGCAGTTGCAGATAATTTTTGGGGACAGATAGGTGTCAGTGACTGGGTTGTTTTTCCTTTCTCCTATATCTGGTTTTTTCTCCATTGTAACAGTGATATTAAATTTTACACTACTGGGCAGTATTCAGGCTCTTGAGTCTTATTTTTTGTGTCTCTTTGTTTTACAAATGTGTATATCCAGATGAATTTTAATGAAGGATGAAGGAAATCCCTGTTCAAAACTTGTCTGATGTCTTTATATGTTTGACTTTGATTCTTATGTGTTGATTTGTAAGGCACTTTAATACATTAGCTATAAGGTAGCTGTGAGATTGTTTCTGAGTCTTTTTCAAGGAGAGTAATTCTTAGGGGCAAAATTTGATAGTTGAATGTCTGTATGTGAATTTGATGTCCAGGTTTTGAAGTGAAAAGGGTTATTTGTAAGGCATTTCACTTGGGTTTTGTGAGTTTGGATTTATGATTTTCAGGGAATGCATGTGCGTTTGACTCTGTTTCCTGATAGATAAGGCACTGGTCTTGATTTGTCTAGTGGTTTTCTTCATCAATCAATCATTCAAATATTGAAAATCTTTTAGTTTCTGTTTATGAACGTGAATGTCCAAAATCTGTACTGAATAGTACAGACATTGTTGGTGAGTCTTTAAAGAAATGAATCCATGGGTTAGCCTTCCTAGTTCTAAGAACTTTAAAAGGAGAAGGATTATAAATCCTTAGTCCACTGTGAGATTCTCTGTGATTCAGTGAGTCAATAAGTAGGTACACCCATCTGAGTTTGTGGAGCTCGAAGTGAAGAAGGATTTCATCCTTGTTAATTAGCCTTTTCCATGTAAGAATTTGTGTTGGGGATAGAGATCAAGAATTATTTCTATTATAATTGATTCTACAAGAAAAAGAGCTAACAAATTGGCGACTCTACTTGGGATAGAGATTACAAAATCTTGTTGAAACTTTCAGAATATCTCTGGTTTTAAAGGCTGAATATTAGAATACCTCAGATTGTGTTTTCCCATCTGAGTCACACTAACAAAATGGTGACTCTGCTGGGAAGAAATGTATGTTTGTAAAGTCTGTAATGAATAATTTTTCATTGTCCATTTCTAGACCGGTTTGTGAATCTTAATCCCATACTTGTTGTGGGTGGCGACTCTATTTAAATTTGAAGAATCCTGGTTGTTTTGTGCCAGTGTAGTTTGTGATTATCAGTTGTTATTTGATGTTTAAGATCAACAAGTTTAAGACATTTCTTTCCTTGCTTGGCTGAATCGATATCTGAATCTGATTTCAAGAAAGAGTGTCAAGAGACGAATCTAAAATTTGTTTCAGATTTTTGAGAAAAGTATCCTGGATAGTGCGGTTTTTATTTGGAGCGAAAGGAAGAAAAAGACTGTGTGACTTTGCTGGTTAGAATGAACCCAAAATTGAAAAGAATTTGGCAAATAGTTTTTTTTGTTTGAAAGTTATCCTCTGTAAGGAGATGGCGACTCTACTAAGAAAGAACCTGATGAAGCTACACAAAAGATTGCAAATCTACAGTGTTTCAAGTCAAGAAAGAAAAAAGAGCAGCCGCTGCAATTCTGGTCCAAGTAATCTTCGTCTTTTCATAAAAGAAAGTTATACAAATGGTTGTTCTCCATTAAGTGGTTTTAGCACAAAGTAGGAGAACTTTTGAGTTTGGTTGCATACTTCAGTAAGAAAAGGTTTCAGCATGTTTGATGTGAAGTATTGAAATATGCTGTTGTAAAAGTTAGTGGAGAGATTATCGATCTGCTGCAAGATAGAAATCTGATTTTTCATTCTAGTGAATGAATTCTTAAATCTATGAAGAATGGAAGATTTCAATTCACCTAGTAGGCAGCCCATCAGTAGTATCAACAGATCTATCTCTACTAGAAGGTACATGCCATTTTGTTTTGATGGCATACATGGTTTTCCCAATGTTATTCCTAATGGAATTAGAGACAAATTGCCAATATTTTTTGGGAAACGACATGATTCAGCAAGTCAGCATATTCATTTGTTTGTTGATTTGATGGGTGATTTTGAGATTTCACATGAAGATGTTCACATGAAATTGTTCGTTCAAAATTTAAGGGATGATGCTCGTGAGTGGTTTTATTTTTTACTAGCATGTTTGATATCCTCTTGGAGTGAGTTGTATTCAGCCTTCATGTTGCAATTCGGTGAAAGAGTAAGTGCACATGATGCATTTACTAAGTTGTTACAAATTAGGATTGAAAATGAAGAACTAGTTCCTAATTTTAACATTAGATTCGAAAAAGTTTTTAATGATATCCCTGAAAATTCTAGACCCAATGATCAAGTGTGTGTAGTTATCTACTTTGATGCATTTGATAAGGATATGAGCTATTTGTTGCGGGATAAAGAACCTAAGACTTTGCATCAAGCATTCATGGCAGCTATAGAGATTAAAAATAACATGAAGTATGGACTAACAAAGAACCATTTCTCTAGAGGTGTTTGCCAGCAAGATGCATTTGAAAGTGAAAGTGAATGTCATGTTGAAGTGTCAAATTCAGATCAGTATGTAATATGCCCTACTATTGTAAATAATGTTGTTGAAATTTCAGACTTAAGAACATGTGGTGTTGGAGTTTCTTTGTTACAAAAAGTTGATTCTATTCTTGTTGAAAAGAACACATGTTTGTAATGTTACAGCAATAGATGATAAAGTTGATTCACTTGATGTTTCCCAAATGCAAGAAGTGATTTTAGTTGTTGCTTCTCCTATTAATGAATTGTATTATGTTAAGAATGTTACTAATGATGATGTTGAAGAACATGCATCTCAGTCTTATAGGAATGAAGAAGCTAAAAGTTGTGTTTCAAGTGATGAGAACAAGAGTGTTGATCCGTCATGGAATGAAGGGGCATCAAATGAAAATGAAAGTGATCAGTATGTACCACAGTCTAGTGATGATGGTGAGGCTAAAACTTGTTATCCAAGTGAAGGTGAGGACAATGAAAGTGTTTTTCCATCTTCCTATGAGTCCGATGCAACATGGGAAGAAGAGATAAATGATGGGAGTGAGTTTTCTCATGAAAATGAAGGTAGAGTTCTTTCTTCCGAATTTGAAAATGATGTTTTATCCCTGCATGGTATAAATCAGCTTGTAGTTGATATTTTTGAAGGAATTTTGTCATTTCAATATGAGGATAAAGTAGTTGAATAATACATTACACATAATGATGAGTTACCTAGTTGTGCAAAGGAATGCCATGAAGTT
This sequence comes from Thuja plicata, assembly GCA_018584345.1. NCBI lineage: Eukaryota > Viridiplantae > Streptophyta > Pinopsida > Cupressales > Cupressaceae > Thuja > Thuja plicata. The sequence continues at coordinate 1,498,959 of MU225705.1, forward strand.
GTAAGTGATTTTTCTTCCTCATATGCTGAAAGTACACATGATGTTGATGTTAATGTTGAAAGTAGTTTCAAGGTGTTTGTTAACCCCCTGTGTGATGAGGATGTTGATATGGATCAGCCCATCATTTGCCAAAATGTGTACAAAGGATCTTTGCATAGAGTTATCAATCCACTTTTTGAAGAGCATGATGAAGTTTCAGATTTGGTTAGTTGTGATTTTGATGATGATACAGTGTTATACTGCAGTAAGAAATCAGATTGCTTCTCTTCTATTTGTGATAGTGATTACGATGAAAATGTTGTGTTTGGTGATGAAAGATATGATCAAGTATTTGTTGAAAATCAGCCGGCATGTGATAACAAGTTTTATGATGATTACTTTCATGTTGTTGCTAATTCAGTGTGTGATTGTGAAGATACACTAGAGAGTTGTGGAATAATTTCTAAGGCTGATGTTGATGACATGTGTGAATACAAGTCTGATTACTCATTTGATTTCCGGTTGGATACACAAGGTGAGTTACAAACTCATGACACATATGACTCATTTGGTGAAGTAGAGTTTGAACACTTTATGTTTCCGATTGATAGCATGCATAAATCAGTTTATGAGGATGAATTTAAGTTTGATATTAATATTCATGAGCATGCTAATGTATATTTTCATAGTGGACAAGATGAAGAAAGTGTGTCTAGTTTTTATATGCACTATGAAAATGAAGAGAGATATTTTTTTTTGCCAAGCGAAGAGAGTGAAGATGTACATAAAATTGGTGAAACTGATATGAATGATACTTTCAGCTTACCTCAAGAAAATGTAAATGAAAATCAGGTTTATGATAGAGGCAAGTGTTGATTTTAGTTGTGGAGATGTTTGAGGCTTTTTGTAAATGATGTACATGTTGTATAGTTGCTTTCTCTTCAATCGTGTGGTGTGTTTCCTTTCAATAAGAGGTTCCCTATTTTTGGAGAAGTGGAAAGAGAAGAGAGAGGAAGTGAAAATAAAAAGTCTGATGTTATTTTTGGGTGGTCTGCTGTACCATGGGATTCTGAAAGTTATCTGCATGCCCGCATGGGGAAAACATCCACAGTCAGAGCCACTGTTGGCACTGCAAAAAGCAGTAAGGGTTTTTGAAGTACCATGTTAAAACTTTGCATTTTGACCCTCTGTAAGTGCTTTTTGAGCCTATTTGCATAGATGAGATTCTAAAATTTTCCATGCATGGAAAGTACTTATCTTTCTTGTTTAGGTATTTGAAGACATCCTAGGTCATTAAATTTGAGTTTCAAGTTGTTTTGTGATGTGTTGTTTTGAGCACTTGTCAAAATCTGCATTTGTGGTCAATCTGTTGTAACAGGCCTAGTTTGCCTTTGAATATCTCGCACCCAGAAATGTTTCATGACCCACCACTTTGGGGATGTTTAGTGTGCATATAAAAGAACCTATGTTTCAAATCCCAAGTCATTTTGATATGTTTTGACTAGTTTTCAAACCCCTCAAATTTGGTAGTTTGTTGTTGTCATGCATTGTGTAATTGATCAGAATTCTGAGTAGCCCTGTTTGATTGACTGTGATTTTTGACCTTGTGACCTGATTGAAAAAATTCCTTTTGTACTCTATTACAAAGGTAAAATACTTCTTGAGTCTCCGTATTCAAGTTGCGATAAGTCTATTTGGTCAGTTTGCTAAGCCCATTCCATTTGCAGTTTCTATCAGTGTGCCAAATCGTCAAATGCAAATTTCTGAGTGACCTACTTTGAGGTCTTAAAATTTTACACCCGGTTGAATGAAATGGAAAATTGAATGTTCCCTGATATTTTAGGCATGGAAATGTTCTACCATGTATATTTCTAGGCCATGATGAATCCATTTGCTCAATTTGCCAATCTGATTCCATTTGCAATTTCTAGCATTTTGATGCAGATCAGTTACACAGTTTGGTCGGAGGCCCTATTTGCGAGGTTATATCTTGAATACCATGATTGGTCACATTAGGAAAATGGTTTCCTTGAATTATAGACTAAATTTTCTTCAAGTATCCAAGGTTTCAGTTCCTGAGGGTTTTGTTTGCACACATTTGAAGACTCTTTTCATTTGCAGAAATCATTATTCCTCATGTTTTCTATTTCATACATTTTCAAGTGGCTACTTTGAGGTGTTGCCAAATGTGATAGGTTGGTTGTCAAGAGCTGCCCTTTTGGATCCATATTCTTCATATAACATACTCCCAGTACCCAGAAGCTTGGATTTTCAGGAAGTCGTTTGACTTGTTTTCAAAGTCGAAACCAAATGTAGTTCTTTGCTATTGGATAGGGTAATTTGCAGAATTGTTGTAAAGAGGCGACTTGGGCGATTAAAATATTTTCACCTATTTGGTTTTGCCAGGTTTCACTTTGCAGCATGGAAGAATGTCAATCATGGAATGTGTATGCCCATTGCCATATCCCGATTACTGGATCTTGTCAATTTTTAAAGGCAGCCCCAAAGGTCAGTTGCCATTAATGTGATCAATCTGCATAAATGTTAAAATGATTATAAAGGCCATCAGTTTGTACTTTATGGTTAAAATTTGGAATGTGAAAGTGTAGACAGGAGGCATCGGGTGCAAGGAAGCTTCTAGATAATGCAAATGACGATCAATCCAATCTACCGGGATAACTTCTATTCAACATTTTATCAAATAATCTACATCTCAGAATTGTGCTTCAATACCAGTTGTACTTTCATGAAGATAGTTTATAACTACTGTTGCCCAATTTCCCATTCTGTGCATTTGGTCTGGTTTGCCCTGTATGGTTTCATCTGTCTTTTTTTTTTGGGTTTTAGATCCTCCCTAAACCCTTAAAGCCCTAAGGAACCCTAAGTCTCTTATGTTGAACGATGAAATAAACCCTTAGGCTTTGGCATGTTATGTTTTGAAGTTACTTTTTCCAATCACTTAGAACATGTGCTTATTTTCAGTCGCTTGATCACTTTGCCTCAGAGAATATTCCTGTTTTATCTCCCGACTTTGCTTTTTGCTTTGTCGCGTAGTCTAGTGATCTTTTGGAATATTCCCTAAATGTCTCCCGACTTAGCATTTGTTCTTTGGTCGCGAGGTCGCTAGATAATGTCATCAGCCCTATGCCAGTTGGGGCCCGCCCTCAGTCGCTTGATCGCGGTGAAGTTATGTTCAAATCATTGAGTTGCGCGAGTGCACGACGAGCTGCCAATCGCGGTCATCGCGCAATCGCGATCTATTCCTGCATAGATCTGATCTGTCTGCGACTGAGCGGGTTCGTCATAACAATGTCTAATCGCCCAGTCGCGAGTTATTTCTAAGTCGTCATGATTGGGCCGCGAGTCAGCGACGAGCTGAAAGAGCAATGTGGTCGCGCAGTCGCCGAGCAGTTCAGTTAAAAAAATAAGGGCTCGCGAGTGCGCGACGAGCAGAACAGATGGTCTCATCGCACAGTCGCTGAGTAATAAGGACAAAGAAGGAACTGCTCGCGGGTATGTGATGAGTAGAAAGATGGTCATCGCTTGGTCGCTGATCAAATTGGGTAAACGGAAAAGAGCTCGCGACCATGCGACGAGCAGAAAAGAAGAGCTCATCGCTCAATCGCTGCAGTTGTCAAGAGAAAGAGAAAGGGGTTGCGAGTGTGCGATTGATAAAAGAAAAGGCCTCGTCGCGCAGTCGCCGAGCAATCAAATAAAAGAGGAAAATGGCTCATGGGTATGTGACCATGTAAAAGACAACTCGTCGCTCACTCGCCGAGTAATGAACAAGAAAGGAAAATAGTCTGCGGGTCTGCAACGAGCTGGGGGAGTAATGTTGTCGCGCAGTCACTGAGAAAAAAGGTGAATAAGATGAGAAGTGACTCAGCGTCCCAGTATGCAGAAAAGTAACTAGTGGCTGTGTGACAGGTGGCATATGGCAGGTGGATGTGGGTCCTCAGTCAGGTGATCGCCAGACGAAAGAAATGGGTCACGCGACTTCGAGACTAAGTGTTCTTTCTCTTCAGTCGCAGGATCGCGAGATGATTTAGGGGTAGCCTCAGTTTTTAAGCGATTAAGCACCAGCTGTCTGATGTAAAGTTCAGATGATCCAACGGCGGATGCGTGGTCGGGTGATAAAAGTGCCCTATGTGAAAAGTACTCCCGACTCAGTGCCTTGGGGCAGTCGGGATGTCGCTGGATCTTGGCTCGGGTTAAACAAAGGTAAAAAAGTGCTTTGTCGCCAAGTCTGGGGACTTAACTATGGTTAAGGTCTGATGCTCGCGATGAAGAGACTAACAGTCAGTCGCGTTGTCGCTAGACTTTGAGTTTGAATATTTGGCGGCAGATTTGGCACTGTAAACGCTCGGCAGCCATGGTTCCTCTGTGCTCGTGTTCCAAAATTGATTAGGGAGTTTTCAATTGCAGAGGGTCATGTACAGAGAGTCTGTTGATCCCAGATTTAGATTTGTTCGACGTCGGTGGAGAAACAAAAGATTCAGAGCGTGGAAAAAGATGCAGAGCCCAATCACGAAGTTATTGCTCTCCAAGTGCAGTTGGCAAAAGGACGTGGTCATGATCGATGGCTCATTGATGAGAATTTGAGCGGCGGCCGTCAA